>JANFPS010000300.1:0-20068 GCA_024703675.1 Drosophila nebulosa
TCTGGAAGAACTCTAACTAATAATTCTTTCCCTTTTTTTATCGTCCCCAAAAATTTGGGAAGTTAGAGCACGGCAAATTTAATGATTGCCTGATCGATTTTTAAATTTGCCCGATTGCAATTTTTTTTCCCAAAAATTTACGTTTTTGTCAAAATGGGGTTTAAATGATTTTTTTTGGTGTAAAGACAATAAAATTATCTATGTAGTTGAGCTGCTAATAAAACTTCATCCTTTTCTAATAGTCCCAAAATTGGGAAAGTTGGAGCATGCAAAATTTAGATTTGTCCATGATCTGTTCGCTAATTAAATCATTTTTTTCAAATCACGTTTTCTGCAAAATAAATAAAAAAGATTTTTCTAGGTTTTCATGATAATAAAAAATCTGATGGGCTACTAACTATACATTTATTGCTTTTTTTTAATTGACCCAAATGGCAAAGGGAGAGCACACAAATTAAAAATTTTTTTTGATCGATCCCCAAATTCGCCAATTGTCAATTTTTTTACAAATTCCGATTTTTTTTGAAATGTGGGTTTAAAATGAGATTTCTTTTTTATACAAAAAAATTTATGGGGCTGCTAACTAAAACTTTCATCGCTTTTGTAGTCGTCCTAAAATTGGCAAAGTTAAGCAAGGCAAATTTATTATTGTCCTGATCGATCTTAAATTTTCCAGATTAAACAAATTTTTTTTAAAATTTAAAGTTTTTTTTCGACAAGTGGTGCAAAAAGAGATTTTAGAATTAAGTGAAATAAAAATAAACTGGGGGGCTCTAAATAAACTTTATTGCTTTTTGTAACGTCCCAAAATTGGAAAAATTTGGTTTTTCCGATCGTTGTAAAAAGTTATTTATTGTATTTCGTAGATTAGTAACTTTTACAAAGCAAAACAAAAAGAAAAATGAAATGAAAAAAAAATGGGGGTTTAAAATAGTTTTTTTTAGGTTTTAAAGAAATGAAAAAGCTGGATGAGCTACTTACTAATATATCCATTACGTTTTGTAATCGTCCGAAAAATTGGCAAATTTAGAGCACAACAAAGTTGAGGTTCTGTCCTGATGGATCTTAAATTCGCCAGATTAGTCAATTTTTGTAAATTCAGATTTTTTAAACGAACATGGGTTCAAAAAAATTTTTCCCAGGTTTTTTTGACAAATGAAATAAAATGGGTGAGCTACAAATAATTTATTCATTGTTTTTGTAAACGTCCCCCCAAAATTGGCAAAGTAAGAGCGGCAAAATTGAGATTTTGTCCTGATCGAACTTAAATTTCCCCAAAAATCATATTTAAAAAATCCGTTTCTCGAAAAAAGGGTTTCAAAATGAATTTTTCAGTTTGAATACAAAAAAATAAACTGGTGACTTTACTAATAAATCTTGCTTTTTTTATGCCCAAATTGGCAAATTTAAGCCGAAATTGATATTTTCCTAAAGGGTCTTAAATTGCCAGATTAGTCAATTTTTTTTTGCCAAAAATTTCACCCAATTTTTTTTTTTTTTCCCCCCCCCCCCCCCCCCCCAAACATGGTTCAAAATGTTTTTAGGTTTTAAGAAAAAAAAGGAATCTGGGGGATCAAAATAAATTCTTGCTTTTTGAATCTTTAAAAAATTGGAAAGTTGAGCAGGGAAAAGTTGAGATTTATCCTGTTCGATCCTAATTCCCCAGATTAGTCAATTTTTCAAATTCACGATTTTGGAAAAGGGTTTTCAAAAAAATTTTATGGGCTGTATGAAAAATAAGAGTATTCTAGATGAGCTGCTAACTAACAGTATTGAAGGTCCCTAGGTCCACGCCAGGGCATTTCCCCAAAATTTTTAATTTCCAAGCGCCCAGTGTGTGGCAGAGCCTACTAACCTACGAGGAACTTCCACTACACCGACTTTGGAGCTCCCATTTGCTTTCCCTTTTTCTTTTGGGTGGTGCCAAAATTCTTGAGCCCATAGCGAAGGCATAAGCGCATTTTTTTGGGGCACATTTTTTAAATTTACCTTTTGCTGTCCAAGCGCCGGAAGGTGTCGGAGCATAAAAACCTAGGAACTGCAAAAATGTGCCGTGATATTCGTTTTCATTGATTACCCCCCAATTTTTTAAAAAAAATTTAAAAATTAAAATTTTAAAAAATTTTTTTTACACTATTCTCAAGTAGGGCCGAACAACTGATTCTCGGAGCTCGCCTGCACCGAGAAATAACCGCAACCAATTGATGTCTTCAAAAGAAAAACATTGCGAATTCTGTTTGCTCTGCGTGATCCGGATCTACCTGTGCCGCCAGCAACCCCCCCCCCCCCCCCCCCCCCCCCCCCCCCCCCCCCCCCCCCCCCCCCCCCCCCCCCCCCCCCCCAAAAAAAAAAAAAAAAAAAGAGAAAAAAAGCCTGTGCAGCCAGCATCGGATGTCTGGCGCATCAAGCCAGACCAAGGATGCTAAAACCGACAGCGTTAAAAACCCCCAACAAATTATTTTAACTATCACTGGGTTTTTTTTTTGCCCCATTTTTTTGTAAATTACGGAATCCACTGCCGATAGAAATGCCTGAAAGCTGTAGAAACTTTAGGTAGGAATCCCTGTTATCTGAAAAAAAAAAAATTTTGTTTTTTAATTAAACAAAAAACGAAAAAAAAATTTTTTAATGAATGAATATAAATTATGAAATAACAATTTTTGGCTATAAAGATAAAAAATGGGGAAACTTTTTTTAATTAGGAGTAGAACGACCCAAAGTTAGTAGTCCCTTAATGGCTCTTTTTTCTGAGTTCCCTTGGTGAAACCTTTTTGATAGCTACCATTTTTTTTTTTTTTGCCTTACTATCATTCTTTGCAGCATTTTGAGTTTTTTTTGAAAATATTATTAAAAATACATTATCGGCAGTTTTAAATTTTGTTGTAATTTTTGGGAAGGGCTTTACGGGTTTTCCCTTTTTTTTTTGTCTTGTGATTCTGATTAATTTAATCAAAACCTTTAGGGCACAGAATTCATTGATTTGTTCTTTAAAACGATTTCTTAGTTCCGGGGAAATTTAACCCATCGGCAATTTACGTTATTACTGCGTGATACCCATAAATTTCTCACCAAAAATTGAGGAGAAATTTGAAATTTATCATAAGGGCAAAATTTAGACAAACTTCAGTTGAATTTTTGCGTGAATAAGGGCAGGGACGGTATTTTTTCGTTGATTTCAAAACTGTACTTGGCTGATCCAAAAAAAGGACAAAATTTTTTTTTTATTTATATATATTACCCTTCGCTTTTATGATTTTTAAAAAAGTGGCTCGTTTTCTGCATGAGGGGGCAGAACTTACTTGTCAACCATGCGGAGATTTCTATTGCTCAACCAATTGCCAACGAAAGGATTGGCAAAATCATCGGTATATATGCTTTCCAATGCCTGCTTTGGTATATCCTCAGGCATTTTCGGCCTATTTCGAAAAAAGGAAACGTGACACCGAACCAACCATAGGGGCGGAAATCGCTGTGCCATTGAATCGTCAAAGATGACAATTTCAAAAGTGTATACAGTAACAAAGACAGCGTTTTCAATAACAATACCCTAAATAATAACTCTTGTCTCTTGTTCTTGGATATACACCTGCATGCGCGTGTAATTTGTAAAATGTAAATCTAAAGCCAATTTGGTTTTTCCTAGAACCTAGTGTAGTGGGGAGTCTTTCTGTATGCCCCCTGGCTGTTTTCTGAGCCCTTATTCTGATTAGCATTATTTTCAAAGTTACCTTGAGCCCTTATAGGTCTCCTCCTCCGGTGCGGCTGGTTTTAAATTCTCATCAACTATTATTCTATTACTTTATTGTTTCTATTGCGATGAGAGAAATAGAATCACTTCCTCTGTCGTTAGCATTTCTTAGCATATATGGATGAGCTACTAGCTAATACATTCATTGGTTTTTGTAGTCGTCCCAAAATTGGCAAAGTTAGAGCACGGCAAAGTTGAGATTTTGTCCTGATCAATTTTTTTTTGTCAATTTTTATAAAAAAGTGCGTTCAAAATGAATTTTTTTAGGTTTGAATGCCAAAAATAAGTAAACTGGAGGAGCTACTAACCAATACATTCATTGTTTTTTGAAGTCGTCCCAAAATGGGTAAAGTTAGAGCACGGCAAAGTTGAGATATTATCCTGATCGATCTTAAATTTACCAGATTAGTCAATATTTACAAATTCGCGATTTTCTCGAAAAGTTTCCAAAATGAGTGTTCTAAGTTTGAATGACAAATAAGAGTAATCTGGATGAGCTACTTACTAATTTATTCTTTGCTTTTTGTAATCGTCCCTAAATTGGCAAAGTAAGAGCACAGCGAAGTTGAGAATTTGTCCTGATCGATCTTAAATTCGCCAGATTAGTAAATTTTTCTAATTTCAAGATTTTTTCGAAAAGTGGGTTCAAATGAGTTTTCTAGGTTTGAATGACAAATAAAAGTAGTCTGGATGAGCTACTAACTAATTCGTTGGCAAAGTAAAAGCACGGCAAAGTTGAGATATGTCCTGATCGATTTAGTAAATCGATATGTTCGCTGGATTCAAATTTTTTTTGCAAATTCACGTTTTTCTGAAAAAATGGGTTCAAAATGAGCTTTGTAGGTTTGAATGAAAAATGAATTCGCCAGATTAGTCAATTTTTTATAAATTCACGATTTTATCGAAAAGTGGGTTCAAATGAGTTTTCTAGGTTTGAATGACAAATAAAAGTAGTCTGGATGAGCTACTAACTAAATCGTTGGCAAAGTAAAAGCACGGCAAAGTTGAGATATTGTCCTGATCGATTAGTAAATCGATATGTTCGCTAGATTAAAATTTTTTTGCAAATTCACGTTTTCTGAAAAAATGGGTTCAAAATGAGTTTTCTACGTTTGAATGACAAATGAATGTAAGCGGACGAGCTACTTAAATAATACATTCATTGCTTTTTGTAATCGTCCCAAAAATTGGCAAAGTTAGAGCACGGCACAATTGAGATTTTGTCCTGATCGATCTTAAATTCGCCAGATTAGTCATTTTTTATAAATTCACGATTTTACGAAAAGTGGGTTCAAAATGAGATTTCTAGGTTTGAATGACAAATAAAAGTAGTCTGGATGAGCTACTATTTAATTCGTTGGTAAAATAAAAGCTTGGCAAAGTTGAGATATTGTCCTGATCGATTAGTAAATCGATATGTTCGCTAGATTAAATTTTTTTTGCAAATTCACGTTTTTCTGAAAAAATGGGTTCAAAATGAGCTTTGTAGGTTTGAATGACAAATGAATGTAAGCTGGATGAGCTACTACTAATTATTAATATAATATTAGAGCACAACAAAGTTGAGGTTTTGTCCTGATGGATCTTAAATTCGCCAGATTAGTCAATTTTTGTAAATTCACGATTTTATCGAACAGTGGGTTCAAAATAAGTTTTCTAGGTTTTAATGACAAATGAAAGTAAACTGGATGAGCTACTAACTAATTTATTCATTGTTTTTGTAATCGTCCCTAAATTGGCAAAGTTAGAGCACGGCAAAGTTGAGATTTTGTCCTGATCGATCATAAATTCGCCAAACTAGTCAATTTTAAAAAAAAACACGATTTTCTCGAAAAAGTGGGTTTAAATGAGTTTTCTAGGTTTGAATAACAAATGGAAGTAAACGGAGCACTAACTAAACAATCATTGCTTTTGAAGTCGTCCCAAAATTGCAAAGTAAGAGCCCCGGCAAGTTGATATATTAACCTGATGATTCTTAAATGTGCCCAATTAGTCATATTGACAAATTCACGATTTTCTCGAAAAATGGGTTCAAAATGAGTGTTCTAGGTTTTGAATGACAAATTAGAGTAAACTGGATGAGCTACTAACTAATTTATTCATTGTTTTTGTAATCGTCTCAAATGGCAAGTAAGAGCTCGGCAAAGTTTATGTATTATCCTGGTCGTCTTAAATTTGCCAGATTACTCAATTTTTACAAATTCACGATTTTCTGGAAAAATAAGATCAAAATGAGTTTTTTAGGTTTTAATGATAAATGAAAGTAATCTTGTATGGGGACTAACTAATAAATTCATTGCGTTTTGTATTCGTCTGAATAATTGGCAAAGTTAGAGCACGGCAAACTTGAGATTTTATCCTGATCGATCCTAAATTCGCCAGATTAGTCAATTCTCACAAATTCACGATTGTTTGGAAAAGTGGTTTCAAAATGACATTTATAGGCTTGTATGAAAAATAAGAGTAATCTGGATGAGCTGCTAACTTGTAGTATGTTGTATGACAGATAGGCATATGCCCACAGTATTGAAGGTCCCTAGGTGGCCATGGCTACTTCAAGGGATTTTATTTTCCCAAGCGCCCGTGTGTGGTAGGCAGATCGCCTACTACCAAACCCACGAGGGGATACTTCCACTACACGACGTTGGAGCTGCCATTGAGTTTTCTAGGTTTGAATGACAAATAAAAGTAGTCTGGATGAGCTACTAACTAATTCGTTGGCAAAGTAAAAGCACAGCAAAGTTGAGATATTGTCCTGATCGATTAGTAAATCGATATGTTCGCTAGATTCAAATTTTTTTTGCGAATTCACGATTTTCTGAAATAATGGGTTCAAAATGAGCTTTGTAGGTTTGAATGAAAAATGAATTCTCCAGATTAGTCAATTTTATAAATTCACGATTTTATCGAAAAGTGGGTTCAAATGAGTTTTTAGGTTTGAAAAGACAAATAAAAGTAGTCTGGATGAGCTACTAACTAACTTGTTGGCAAAGTAAAAGCACGGCAAAGTTGAGTATTGCCTGATCGATTAGTAAATCGATATGTTCCTAGATTAAAATTTTTTTGCAAATTCACGTTTTTCTGAAAAAATGGTTCAAAATGAGCTTTGTGGTTTGATGACAAATTTAATGTAAGTGGACGAGCTACTTACTTATCATCATTGATTTTTGTAATCGTCCCAAAAATTGGCAAAGTTAGAGCACGGCAAAGTAGAGATTTTGTCCTGATCGATCTTAAATTCGCCAGATTAGTCAATTTTTATAAATTCACGATTTTATCGAAAAGTGGGTTCAAAATGAGTTTTCTAGGTTTGAATGACAATAAAAGTTTGTCTGGATGAGCTACTATTTAATACGTTGGTAAAGTAAAAGCTTGGCAAAGTTGAGATATTGTCCTGAACGATTTGTAAATCGATATGTTCGCTAGATTAAAACTTTTTTGCAAATTCAGTTTTTCTGAAAAAATGGGTTCAAAATGAGCTTTGTAGGTTTGAATGACAAATGAATGTAAGCTGGACGAGCTACTTACTAATACATTCATTGATTTTTGTAATCGTCCCAAAAATTGGCAAAGTTAGAGCACGGCAAATTAGAGATTTTGTCCTGATCGATCTTAAATTCGCCAGATTAGTCAATTTTTACAAATTCACGATTTATCGAAAATGGGTCAAATGAGTTCTAGGTTTGAATGACAAATAAAAGTAATCTGGATGCGCTAATAACTATTTCATTGGTAAAGTAAGAGCCCGGCAAAGTTGAAATATTGACCTGAGCGATCTTTAATATGCCAATTTAGACAATTTTTACAAATTCGTGATTTTCTCGAAAAGTGGTTTCAAAATTAGTTTTCGAGATTTAAATGACAAATAAGAGTAATCTGGACGAGCTACTTACTAATACATTCATTGCTTTTTGTAAGCGTCCCAAAATTGGCAAAGTTAGAGCACTCAAAGTTGAGATTTTGTCCTGATCGATTAGTAAATCGATTAGTAATTAGTATGCTCGCTAGATTAGAAAATTTTTACAAATTCACGTTTTTTGAAAAAATAGATTCAAAATTAGTTTTCTAGGTTTGAATGACAAATGAATGTAAGCTGGATGAGCTACTTACTAATACATTCATTGGTTTTTGTAATCGTCCCAAATTTGCCAGATTAGTAAATTTTTATAAATTCACGATTTTTTCGAAAAGTGGGTTCAAAATGAGATTTCTAGAATTAAATGACAAATAAAAGTAATCTGGATGAGCTACTAACTAAAACATTCATTGCTTTTTGTAATCGTCCCAAAATTGGCAAAGTTAGAGCACGGCAAAGTTGAGATTTTGTCCTGATCGATTAGTGAATCGATTATTTATTAGTTGTTCGCTAGATTAGTAACTTTTTACAAATGCAAGAAAAAATGAAAAAATGAAATGAAATGAAAAAATGGGTTCAAAATGAGTTTTCTAGGTTTGAATGACAAATGAATGAATATAAGCTGGATGAGCTACTACTAATTATTAATATAATATTAGAGCACAACAAAGTTGAGGTTTTGTCCTGATGGATTTTTGTAAATTCACGATTTTTTCGAACAGTGGGTTCAAAATAAGTTTTCTAGGTTTCAATGACAAATGAAAGTAAACTGGATGAGCTACTAACTAATTTATTCATTGTTTTTGTAATCGTCCCTAAATTGGCAAAGTAGAGCACGGCAAAGTGAGATTTTGTCCTGATCGATCATAAAAATTCCCCCAAACTAGTCAATTTTTAAAAAAACACGATTTTCTCGAAAAAGTGGGTTTAAATGAGTTTTCTAGGTTTGAATAACAAATGGAAGTAAACTGGATGAGCTACTAACTAATACAATCATTGCTTTTTGTAGTCGTCCCAAAATTGGCAAAGTAAGAGCCCGGCAAAGTTGATATATTATCCTGATGGATCTTAAATGTGCCAGATTAGTCAATATTGACAAATTCACGATTTTCTCGAAAAATGGGTTCAAAATGAGTGTTCTAGGTTTTGAATGACAAATTAGAGTAAACTGGATGAGCTACTAACTAATTTATTCATTGTTTTTGTAATCGTCTCAAAATTGGCAAAGTAAGAGCTCGGCAAAGTTTATGTATTATCCTGGTCGATCTTAAATTTTGCCAGATTACTGAATTTTTACAAATTCACGATTTTCTGGAAAAATAAGATCAAAATGAGTTTTCTAGGTTTTAATGATAAATGAAAGTAATCTGTATGGGGTACTAACTAATAAATTCATTGCGTTTTGTATTGTCTGAATAATTGGGAAAGTTAGAGCACGGCAAAGTTGAGATTTTATCCTGATCGATCCTAAATTCGCCAGATTAGTCAATTTCACAAATTCACAAATTTTTTGGAAAAGGGGGTTCCCAAAATGACTTTATAGGTTTGTATAAAAAATAAGAGTAATCTGGTGAGTGCAAAATGTAGTATGTTGTAGGGACAGATGGGCATAGGGCCCACAGTATTAAAGGGGCCCCTGGGTGGGCCACCCCATGGTTACTTAAAAGGATTTTTTTTTCCAACCCCCGTGTGGGTGGGCACATCGCCTCCCTCACCACGAGGGAAAATTCCCAAATACACCGACTTTTGGGAGCGGGCCTTTCGCTTTCCTTTTTTGCTTTGGCTGGTGCCAAAATTCTTGACCCCATAGACAAGGCATAAAGGCTTTTTTTTGGAGCACAGTTTATTTTGTGCCCTTTCCAATTGACTTTTTTATTTATTACACTATTAAATCAAGAAAGGCCCGCAAACAACTAAACCCCGGGGAGTCGCCTCCCACCGAAAAATAAAACCCCCCAACCCAAATTTAAATGTGCTTCTAAAGCAAAACATTTAGTTCCTGTTTGCTTTTGGGTGATCCGGATCCCCCTGTGGCCCCAGCCCCCCCCTGTGCCTGTGCAGCCAGCTCGGATCGTCTGGCGCTCAAGCCGCCCAAATTACTGCTAAACCGAAGCTTTACAAAAAACGCCCAAAAAATTATGTTTAAACTATGCACTGCCCTGCAAAAATTTTTTTTTTAAAGCACTGCGATGCTATTTTTTTATATAATTATAAAAAAAAATTTTTGTAAAATTGAGCGGAATCCCCTCTTCCCCATAAAGTAGGCCTGTAAAGCTGTACGAAACATTTGGTAAGGGGCACCTGTAATCTGAAAAAAAAAAAAATTTTTTTTTTAATTACACATAAAAAAACAAAAAATTTTTAAAGATGAAAAAATAAATTTTGAAAAAAAAAGTTTTTTGGGTTGAGATAAAAAAATGGAAATTTTTTTAATTAGGAGTAGAACAGAGCCAAAAAATTGTATTTACCTTCAATTGGGGTTAAAGTTTTTTGAGTTTTCCCCTTTGGTTTAAACTTTTTAAAAGCTATCGTTTTTGTTGCCTTAAACCTGATCATTCTTTTCTTTTAAACATTTAGCTTTTCTTTTTAACAAAATTATTAGCAGCTACATTTTCGCAGCTTTTAATTTGTCGATAACTTTTTGGAAAGGGGTACTGAGTTTTTTCCCTCTTTTTTTTTGTCTTTTTGACTTCTGGTTAATTTAAACAACCTTTTTTCGGAACAGAAATTTAAAGATTTTTTTCATTCAACGATTTTTTTTAAATTCCCCCGTGAATTGCTCCATCGGCAAAATTTTCCTGGTAGCACCCATAAATTTCCACCCAAAATTGAGTGGAAAAATTTTTGAAATTTATCACTAATGGCATTTTAGACCCCCCAGTTAAACTTGTTCTGAAAAGGGAGGGACGGTATCTTTTGTTGTTTCAAATACTGTCTTGCTTGATCCAAGAAAAAGAAAAAGTTATTATTTTTTAAAAAAAAATTTCCCCTTTCGACATTTATATGTTTGTTAAAAGTGGCCGTTTTTGCATGGGGGGCAAATTACTTGTCAACCATGCGGAGTTTCTTTTGCTAAACCAATTTGCCAACGAAAGGGAAAAAATCATGGTTATAGCTTTCCAATTGCCTGCTTGGTAACCCCTCAGGCTTTTTCGGCCTATTTAAAAAAAGGGAAACGGACACCGAACCAAAAACCATAGGGGCGGAAAATCACTGTGCCATTGAAAATCGTCAAAGATGACAATTTAAATAGTGTTAAGTAACAGAGACAGGTTTTCAATAAAAATACCCTAATAATAACTCTTTTAATTTGAAAATTAAATCAAAACCCAAATTTTTGGTTTCTCCTAGAACCTAGTTATGGGGGGCTTCTATAGCCCCCCGGCTGTTTTTTAGCCCCAATTCTATTAGCATATTTTCAAAGTTACCTTTACCCTTATAGGTCTCCCCCTCCGCGCGGCTGGGGTTTAATTCCATCAAATTTATTTTATTACTTTATTGTTTCTATTTCGATGAGAGAATAGAATCATTCCTCTGTCTTAGCAAAATTTTTTTAATATATGGGTACTCCAGCTAAAACATTTTTCATGGGTTTTTTTTAGTCGTCTCAAAAAATTTGGGAAAAATTTTGTCCTGATAAATTTTTTTGGAAATTTTTATAAAAAAGTGGGTTTAAATGAATTTCTTAGGTTTGAATGCCAAATGAAATTAAACTGGATGAGCTACTAACTAATACATTCATTGCTTTTTGTAGTCGTTTCAAAATTGGCAAAGTTAGAGCACGGCAAACTTGAAATTTCGCCTTGATCGATTTTAAATACCCCAGATTAGTCAATTTTTATAAATTCACGATTTTTTCAAATAGTGGGTTCAGTGGGTTAGTAGTGAGCTACTAACTTATACATTCATTTGTTTTTGTAATCGTTCCAAAATTGGCAAAGTTAGAGCACGGCAAAGTTGAGATTTTGTCCCAATCGACTTGTTAAAATTCGCCAATTATCATTTTTACAAATTGACAATTTTTCTCGAAAATGGGTTCAAAATGAGTTTTCCCTACATTTAAATAACAAATGAGTAGTAGCCGGAATGAACTTCTAACTAAAAACATTCATTGCTTTTTGTAGTTGTCCCAAAATTGGCAAAGTTCGAGCATGGCAAAGTTGAAATATTGTCCTAATCGATCTTAAATTTGCCAGATTAGTCAATATTTACAAATTCACGATTTTCTGGAAAAGTTTCCGAATAAATGTTTCTAGGTTTGATTGACAAAAAAAGGAAAATCTGGATGAGCTTACTAACTAATACATTTCTTGGTTTTTGTATCGTGTCCAAAATTTGCAAGTTCGAGCATGGCAAAAGTTAATATATTGTCCAACTCTGATCTTAAATTTGCCAGATATTAGGCGAATAGTTACAAATTCCCACGATTTTCTGAAAAGTGTTTCCAAATAAGTGTTCTGGTATGAATAACAAAAAGAGTAATCTGATCAGCTCTAACTATACTTCATTGCTTGTGTAGTCGTCCACAAATTGCAAAGTTATAGCCGGGCAAGTTTAACATTTTGTCCTGATTCGATCTAGAATCGTTAGATTAAGTTAATTTTTTACAATTCTCTATTTTCTGAAAAAATGGGTTCAATGAGTTTTCAAGATTGAATGCAAATGAAAGTAAGCAGGATGCCACTAACTAAATAAAAAATTCATTGCTTTTTGTAGTCGTCCCAAAGTTGGCAAGTTTAGAGCGGCAATTTGAGATATTGTCCAGATCGATCTTAATTCGCCAAGATTAGTCAATTTTATAATTCACTTTTTTTTTCGAAAGTGGGTTCAACTGAATTTTTTTAGGTTTGAATGACAAATGAAAGTAAGGAAAAGGATGCACTACTTACTAAAACATTCATTGCTTATTATAGTCCTTCCAAAATTGGCAAAGTTAGAGCACGGCAAAGTTGAGATATTGTCCCGATCGATCTAAAATTTGCCAAATTAGTTAATTTTTACAAATTGACAATTTTCTGGAAAAATGGGTTCAAAATGAGTTTTCTAGATTTGAATGACAAATAAGAGTTATCTGGATGAGCTACTACTAGTACATTCTTGGTAATTTTAAAGCACGGAAAAGTGAGAATTTGTCCTGACGTCTTAAATTACGCTCAGATTAGTAAATTTTTTACAAAATTGACGTTTTCTCGAAAATTTTCCAAAATGAGTGTTCGAGGTTTGCATGATACATAAGAGTAATATGGATGAGCTACTAAATAATACATTCATTGGTAATGTTAAAGCACGGAAAAGTTGAGAATTTTTCCTGATCGACCTTTAATTCGCCAGATTAGTCAATTTTTACAAATTTCGATTTTTCTGAAATGGGTTAACATATGTTTTCTAGATTTTGAATGACAAGAAAGTAAGCAGGTATGAGATACTAACTGAAACATTCATTGCTTTTTGTGTCGTCACAAAATTGTCAAAGTTAAAGCACGGCAAAGTTGAGATTTTGTCCTGTTCGGTCTTAAATTTGCCAAATTAGTCAATATTTACAAATTCACGATTTTCTGGTAAAGTTTCCAAAATAATTATTCTAGGTTTGAATGACAAACAGGAGTAATCTGGATGAGCTGATAACTAATACATTTATTGGTTTTTGTAGTCGTCCCAAAATTGTCAAAGTTAGAGCACGGCAAATTTGAAATTTTGTCCTGATCAATTTTTTTTGTCAATTTTTCTAAAAAAGTGGGTTTAAAATGCATTTTTTAGGTTTGAATGCCAAATGAAAGTAAACTGGAGAGCTCCTAACTATACTTTGTCATTGTTGTTAAAAAGAAAGAATTGAAGCGTCCCAAAATTGACAAAGTTCGAGTCCGGCAAAGTTGAGATATTATCCTGATCGATTAGTTAATCGATTAGTAATTAGTATGTTCGCTAGATTAGAACATTTTTGCAAAGTCACGGTTTTCTGAAAAAATGGGTTCAAAATGAGTCTTCTGGGTTTGAATGACAAATGAATGTAAGCTGGATAAGCTACTAACTAGTACATTCATTGTTTTTTGTAGTCGTCTCAAAATTGGCAAAGTTAAGCACGCCAAGTTGAGATATTATATCCTGAGCGATCTAAATTTGCCGATATTAATATTTTACAAATTCCACAGATTTTCTGGAAAAGTTTCCAAATAAGTGTTCTAGTAAGAATGACAAAAAAGAGTAGTCGGATGAGCTACTAACTAATACATTTATTCGTAAAGTTAAAGCACGGAAAAGTTGATAATTTGTCCTGATCGATCTTAATTTCATCAGATTAGTCAATTTTTACAAATTCACGATTTTCTCGAAAAGTGGGTTCAAAATGAGTGTTCTAGGTTTGAATGACTAATAAAAGTAATCTAGATGAACTACTAACTATTACATTCATTGGTATTTGTAGTCGTCCCAAAATTGGCAAAGTTAGAGCACGGCAAATTTGAGATTTTGTACTGAACATTTTTTTTTTTTCATTTTTTATAAAAAGTGGTCACATGAGTGTTCTAGGTTTGATGCCAAAAGAAAGTAAAACTCGAGGGCTGCTACTAAAACATTGCAATCGGGGGGGGGGGGGGGTCCCAAAATTGGCAAAGTTTAGAGCAAGCAAAGTTGAGATTTTGTCTAACTTTTTTAAAAATTCAAATATTAATAAAATGGGTTCAAATGGGAAAAAAAAAAATTTTTTTTTGGAGGAGGAGGGGGGTTTTTTTTTTGTAGGTTTGGAATGACAAATTAAGTAATCTGGATGAGCTGCTAACTAATACATTTATTGCTTTTTGTAATCGTCCCAAAATTGGCAATGATAGAGCACGATAAAGTTGAGTTTTGTTCTGCTCGATCTTAAATTCGACGATTTTCTCGAAAAGTGTGTTCAAAATGAGTGCTCTAGGTTTAAATGACAAATAAGAGTAATTTTGATGAGCATCTAACCAATACATTCATTGTTTTTTGAAGTCGTTCCCAAAAATGGGCAGAGTTAGAGCACGGCAAAGTTTAATGATATTCCCTGATCGATCTTAAATTTACCAGATTAGTCAATATTTACAATTCGCGACTTTCTGAAAAGTTTCCAAAATGAGTGTTCTCAAGTTTTGAATGCCAAATAGAGTAATCTGGATTGAGCTAATAACCAATAGAACATTGCTTTTGTAATCTCCAAATTGGTGATGTTAGAGTACGGAAAGTTGAGATTTTTCCTGATCGATTTTAAATTCGCCAATCTAGGGTAAATTTTTCTAATTCACGATTTTTTTCGAAAGTGGGGTTTAAAATGAGATTTTCTAAGTTTGAATGGCAAATAAAAGTAGTCTGGATCCTACTACTATTTGTTGGCAAAGTAAAAGCACGGCAAAGTTGAGATATTGTCCTGATCGATCTTAACTTTGCCAATTTAGTAAATTTTTACAAATTTCGCGGATTTTTCGGGGGGGGAAAGTAGGTTAAAAAAGAGTTTCTATAAATTACATGACGCATAAAAGTACTCTGGATGGCTATAACTAATACTTCAAATTGGCAAAGTTAGAGCACGGCAAAGTTGAGATTTTGTCCTGATCGATTAGTAAATCGATATTTTCGCTAGATTAATCAGATTAGTCAATTTTTTATAAATTCACGATTTTATCGAAAAGTGGGTTCCAAATGAGTTTTCTAGGTTTGAATGACAAATAAAAGTAATCTGGATGCGCTACTAACTAATTCATTGATAAAGTAAGAGCCCGGCAAAGTTGAAATATTGACCTGAGCGATCTTTAATATGCCAAATTAGTCAATTTTTACAATTTCGCGATTTTCTCGAAAAGTGGATCAAAATTAGTTTTCGAGATTTAAATGACAAATAAGAGTAATCTGGTCGAAGGCTCTAACTGACTACATTCATTCTTTTTGTAATCGTCCCAAATTGGCAAAGTTAGAGCACTACAAGTTGGAGATTTTGCCTGATCGTTAGTACAATCGATTGTAAATGTATGCTCGCTAGATAGAAAATTTATAGCAATTCCGATTTTCCTAAAGAAAGGGGTTCAAAATGAGTTTTCTACGTTTGAATGACAAACTAATGTAAGCTGGATGAGCTACTAACTAATACATTCATTGGTTTTTTTAATCGTCCCAAATTTGCCAGATTAGTTAATTTTTATAAATTCACGATTTTTTCGAAAAGTGGGTTCAAAATGAGATTTCTAGGTTTGAATGACAAATAAAAGTAATCTGATGAGCTTTTAACTAATACATTCATTGGTTTTTGTAGTCGTACCCCAAATGGCAAAGTTAGAGCACGGAAATTTGTAGACTTTTTCCTGATCGATCTTAAACTCGCCAGATTAGTCAATTTTTATAAATTTACGATTTTTTCGAAAAGTGGGTTCAAAATGAGATTTCTAGAATTAAATGACAAGAAAAGTAATCTGGATGGGCTTATCTAACTAATACATTCATTTCTTTTTGTAATGTCCCAAAATTGCAAAGTTTAGAGCAACGGCAAAGTTAAGATTTTGGCCCTGATCGATTAGTGAAATCGATTATTTATTGTATGCTCGCTAGATAGTCATTTATTTTTACAAATTCGCGATTTTGTCGAAAAGTGGGTTCAAATGAGTTTTCTAGAGTTGACATACAAATGAATATAAGCTCTGAGAGCTTCTAACTAATACATTCATTGATTTTTGTACTCATCCCAAAATTGGCAAACTTAGAGCACGGCAAAGTTGAGATTTTGTCCTGATCGATCCTAAATTCGCCAGATTAGTCAATTATTACAAATTTGTCGAAAAGTGGGTTCAAAATGAGTTTTCTAGGTTTGTATGACAAAAAAAAGTAATCTGGATGAGCTTCTTACTAATACATTCATTGATTTTTGTACTCATCCCAAAATTGGCAAAGTTAGAACACGGCAAAGTTGAGATTTGTCTGATCAATGAGTAAATCATTATTAACTCGATATGTGCTAGATATAAAATTTTTTTGCAAATTCACGTTTTTCCGAAAAAATGGGTTTAAAATAAGTTTTGTAGGTTTGAATGAAAAATGAATGTAAGGTGGATGAGCTACTGACTAATACATTCATTGCTTTTTGTAATCGTCCCATAAATTGGCAAAGTTAGAGCACGACAAAGTTGAGATTTGTCCTGATCGATCTTAAATTCGGGCAGATTAGTCAATTTTTACAAATTTACGATTTTATCGAAAAGTGGGTTCAAAATGAGTTTTCTAGGTTTAAATGACAAATAAAAAAAATCTGGATGCGCTACGAACTAATTCATTGGTAAAGTAAGAGCCCGGCAAAGTTGAAATATTGACCTGTTCGATCTTTAATTTGTCAAATAAAGGTAACCTGGATGAGCTACTTACCAATACATTCAATGCTTTTTGCAATCGTCCCAAAATTGGCAAAATTAATGCACGGCAAAGTTGAGATTTTGTCCTGATCGATATTAAATTCGCCATATTACTAAATTTTTACCAAATTCATCACACACATTTTTCTGGAAAAAAAAAGATAAAATGAGTTTTCTAGGTTTTAATGATAAATGAAAGTAATCTGGATGGGCTACTTACTAATACATTTATTGCTTTTTGTAATTGACCCAAAATTGGCAAAGATAGAGCACGGTAAAGTTGAGATTTTGTTCTGCTCGATCTTAAATTCGCAGAATTAGCCGAATTCTTACAATTCACGATGTTTGAAGTGGGTTCAAAAATGAGATTTCTAGGTTTTGTTTGAACAAATAAGATAATCTGGCTCAGCTGACAACTAATACAATTCATCGCCTTTTGTAGTCGTCCCGTAAAATATGGCAAAGTTAGAGCTCGGCAAATGTGGATTGTTCCTGATCGATCTTATTCCCCATATAGTCAATTTTTACAAATTCACGATTTTGTCGAAAAGTGGGTTCAAAATGAGTTTTCTAGGTTTGTATGACAAAAAAAAAGTAATCTGGATGAGCTTCTAACTAATACATTCATTGATTTTTATACTCATACCAAAATTGGCAAAGTTAGAGCACGACAAAGTTGAGATTTTGTCCTGATTGATTAGTAAATCGATTAGTAAATCGATATGTTCGGTAAATTAAAATTTTTTTGCAAATTCACGTTTTTCCGAAAAATGACAAAAGAATGTAAGCTGAATGAGCTACTGACTAATATATTCATTGCTTTTTGTAATCGTCCCATTAATTGGCAAAGTCAGAGCACGGCATAGTTGAGATTTTGTCCTGATCGATCTTAAATTCGGCAGATTAATCAATTTGTTATAAATTCACGGTTTTATCGAAAAGTGGGTTCAAAATGAGTTTTCTAAGTTTGAATGACAAATAAAAAAAATCTGGATGCGCTACGAACTAATTCATTGGTAAAGTAAGAGCCCGCAAAGTTGAAATATTGACCTGATCGATCTTTAATTTGTCAAATAGTCATTTTAACAATTCCGATTCTCGAAAGTGTTTCAAAATTGGTTTTGGGATTTAAATTACAAATAAGATAATCTGACAGCTACTACTAATACGATTCATTTTCTTTTTGTAATCGCCCCAAATTGCAAAGTTTTGACACTCAAAGTGAAATTTTGTCCCTGATCGATAGTAATCGATTAGTTATTAGAAAGGGAGGTGTTGCTCGATTAGTAGCTTTTCACAAATTCACGATTTCTGAAAAAATGGGTTCAAAATGAGTTTTCTACGTTTGAATGACAAATGAATATAAGCTGGATGAGCTACTAACTAATACATTCATTGCTTTTGTAATCGTCCCTAAATTGGCAAAGTAAGAGCACGACAAAGTTCAGATTTTGTTCTGATCGATCTTAAATTCGCCAGGTTACCCAATTTTTACAAATTGACGATTTTCACGAAAAGTGGGTTCAACATGAGTGTTCTAGGTTTGAATGACAAATAAAAGTAATCTGGATGACCTACTAACTAATCCCATTTACATTCATTGCTATTTTGCAATCGTCCCCACAATTGGCAAGTAGAGGCAGGCAAAGTTTGAGATTTTTGTCGCTGATTGAATCTTAAATTTGCTCAGATTAACCCAATTTTTACAAATTGCGATTTTCAACAAAAGTGGGGTTCAAAATTAGTGTTCTATGTTTTGAATGACAAATTAGAGTAAACTGGATGAGTTTACTAACTAATTTTTTCCCATTGTTTTTGTAATCGTCTCAAAATTGGTTAAAGTAAGAGCACGGCAAAGTTTATGTATTTCCTGGTCGATCTTAATTTTTGCCAGATTACTAAATTTTTTAACAAATTCACGATTTTCGGGAAAATAAGATCAAAATGAGTTTTCTAGGTTTTAATGATAAATGAAAGTAATCTGTATGGGGTACTAACTAATAAATTCATTGCGTTTTGTAATCGTCTGAATAATTGGCAATGTTAGAGCACGGCAAACTTGAGATTTTATCCTGATCGATCCTAAATTCGCCAGATTAGTCAATTCTCACAAATTCACGATTGTTTGGAAAAGTGGGTTCAAAATGACATTTATAGGCTTGTATGAAAAATAAGAGTAATCTGGATGAGCTGCTAACTTGTAGTATGTTGTATGACAGATAGGCACATGCCCACAGTATTGAAGGTCCCTAGGTGGCCACGCCATGGCTACTTCAAGGGATTTTATTTTCCCAAGCTCCCGTGTGTGGTAGGCAGATCGCCTACTACACCTACGAGGGATACTTCCACTACACCGACGTTGGAGCTGCCATTTGCTTTCCGTTTTGCTTTGGCTGGTGCCAAAATTCTTGAGCCCATAGACGAAGGCATGAAGCGCATTTTTTGGAGCACAGTTTTATATGTGACCTTCCAATTGACTGTTTACTTATTACACTATTCATCAAGTAGGGCCAGAACAACTGATCCTCGGAGCTCGCCTGCACCGAGAAATCAACCGCAACCAATTGATGCGCTTCTAAAGCAAAACATTTGAGAATTCCTGTTTGCCCTGCGCAATCCGGATCCACCTGTGCCGCCAGCACCGGTCCCCCACCAAAAAAAAAAAGAGAAAAAAAAGCAGCCAGCATCGGCATCGTCTGGCGCATCAAGCCAGACCAAGGACTGGTGAACCGACAGCGTTACAAACAACACCCAACAAATTATTTTTTTAAATATACCTGGTTCAAATTTTTTTTTTAAGGGATTGCCACGCATTTTTTTTTATATAATTATACAAAACTTATGTAGAATTGAGCGGAATCCCATCTGCCCGATACAAGTATGGCCTGTAAAGCTATACGAAACATGTCCCAAAATTGGCAAAGTTAGAGCACGGCAATGTGGAGATATTGTCCTGATCGATCCTAAATTCGCCAGATTAGTCAATTCTTACAAATTCAAGATTGTTTTGAAAAGTGGGTTCAAAATGAGTGTTCTAGTTTTGAATGACAAATAAAAGTAATCTGGATGAGCTACTAACTAATATTCATCGTTATTTGTAGTCGTCCCAAAATT
>JANFPS010000301.1:0-20060 GCA_024703675.1 Drosophila nebulosa
ATTTCTCAATTTTTACAAATTCCGATTTTTTTTTGAAAAAATGGGTTTAAAATGAGGGTTTTTTAGGTTTGAATGACAAATGCAAGTAAAATAGATGAGCCACTAAACTGATACAAATTTCTTTTTTTGATTTTCCCCCGTGTTGGCAAAAATTTGAGCACGGAAAAAAAAAATTTGAAATTACTCAATTTTTTTCAAATTCAAAAAGATTTTTCGAAAAGTATGGGTTTAAAAAAGAGTTTTTTTCAAAATTTGAAGAACATAACCAAATAAACTAATGAGGGGACCCCAACCCCATACATTTCCTTTTGTAATCATCCCAATAAATTTGGGAAAGTTTAAACACGGAAAAATTAAGATTCTCAATTTTTTAAAAAATTCCGATTTTTTTCGAAAAGTGGTTTAAAAAAAATTTTTTTTCTAGATTTGAATGACATTTTAAAAAGTAAACTAGATGAGCTTTCTAAATAAATTAAACATTTCTTTTTATGATCCCTCCCAATATTTGGGAAAGTTAGAGCACAGAAAAGTTTTAGATTACTCAATTTTTACAAATTTTACAATTTTCTCGAAAATGGGGGTTTAAAAAAGAGTTTTTTTTAGATTTGAATGACAAAAAACAAGCAAATTTGATGAGCTCTAACTGAAAACATTTTTTTTGTAAACCTCCCCCAAAAATTGGCAAAGTTTTGAGCACGGAAAAGTTGAGATTACTCAAATTTTTTCAAATTCAAAGATTTTTTCGAAAAAACGGGTTTAAAAATTTTTAGTTTTCTAGATTTGAATGACAAATGAAAGAAAATCGTGAGGTATTTTTTTTTCAAAATTCCGATTTTTCTCGAAAAAAGGGTTTTAAAATGAGTTTTTAGATTTGAATGGGCTAAAGAAAGTAAACTAGATGAGCCCAAACTGGGTAACTCCCCTTTGTAATCATCCCGATATTGGCACAGTCAGAGCCGGGAAAAATTTAGATTAATTAATTTTTACAAATTCAAGATTTTCTCGAAAAAAAATTTGGGTTTTAAATGAGGGTTTTTTAGGATTGAATTTACTTATGAAAGTAAAAATAATGAGCTACTAACCCGATACACTCCCCTTTTTTAATCATACCGAAAATTGGCACTCAGAGCACGGAAAAGTTAGATTTTAAATTTAAATTTTTTCAAAATTTAAGATTTTTTCCCAAAAGTGGGTTTAAAAATGAGTTTTTCCCAGGTTGAATGACTAATGAAAGTAAAATCATGAGGGTACTACCTGATACAAATTTCTTTTTGTTAAACATTCCCCAAAATTGGCAAAAGTTAGAGCACGAAATATTTTGGGTTACCAATTTTTTTCAAAATTTACGATTTTCTCCCCAAAAATAAAGGTTTAAAAAAAAAGTTTTTTTAGATTTGAATGACAAATACAAAAAAACTAATGAGCTACTAATGATACATTTCCTTTTGTAAACTTTCCCCAAAATTGGCCCCAAAGGGTTTGAGCACGAAAAAAGTTAAAAATTTTCTCAATTTTTACCCAAAAATTTACGATTTTCTCGAAAAATGGTTTTAAAATGATTTTCGAGGAAAATTTAAAAGACTTATGAAATAAAAAATAGATGAGCCTTTCTAAAGATACACTCCCCCCTTTTTAATCATCCCCATATTGGCACAGCCCGAGCAGGAAAAGTTTAGATTTAAATTAAATTTTTTTCAAATTCAAAATTTTCCCCCGAAAAGTGGGGGGTTTTAAAAAAAGGGGTTTTTTTAGGTTTGAATGACTAATGAAAGTAAATTTGAAAGAGCTACTACCTGATACATTACTTTTTGTAATAAACCCAATTTGGCAAAGTTTTGAGCACGAAAAAATTTGAGATTTCTCAATTTTTTTTCAAATTCACGATTTTCTCGAAAAGTAGGTTTAAAAAAGAGTTTTCTAGATTTGAATGGGCAAAAACAAGTAAACTAGATGAGCCCACTAACTGATACATTTCCTTTTGAATTTAACCCAATTTTTGGCAAAGTTTGAGCACGGAAAAGTTAAGATTACTCCCAAATTTTTTCCAAAATTTACGATTTTCTTTGAAAAAGGGTTCAAAATGATTTTTTAGGATTGAAAAAAAATTAAAGAAAAGTAAAATAGATGAGCTATAACGAACACTCCCCTTTTTAATCAAACCCCATATTGGCACAGTCCAAAACACGGAAAAAATTCAGATAATTAATTTTTTTCAAAAATTTAAAAAAATTTTTTCGAAAAGTGGGTTCAAAAGAGTTTTTTTTAGGATTTAATGACTTATGAAAGTAAAACCCAGATGAGGTAAATAACTGATACACTCCCCCTTTTTAATCATACCGTATTGGCAAGTCAGAGCAAAGGAAAAGTTGAGATTAATTAATTTTTTTCAAATTCAAGATTTTCTCGAAAAGTGGGGAAAAAAGATTTTTTTAGGTTTTTAATGACTAATGAAAATAAACCATTAGGGTACTAAACCCGATACATTACTTTTTTTAATCTCCCAAATTTGGGAAAGTTAGAGCACGAAATATTTGAGATTCCAATTTTTTCAAAAATTTACGATTTTCCGGAAAAAAAAGGTTTTTAAAAAGAGGGTTTTTTAGATTTGAAAGACAAATAAAAGTAAAAAAAAGTGAGCTTTCTTACTGATTTCATTTTCCTTTTGGAATCCCTCCCCAAAATTTGCAAAGTTTGAGCGCGGGGGAAAAATTGAGATTATCAATTTTTACAAAACACGATTTTCCGGGAAAAATGAGTTTTTTTTTGATTTGAATTTTTAAAAAAATACAAAGTAAAATAGATGAGCTACTAAATGACACATTTTTCTTTTTAAAAAATCCCAAAATTGGCAAATGTAAGCACCCGGGAAAAATTTAGTTTTTAAAAATTTTTACAAATTCCCGATTTTCCGAAAAATCGGTTTTTAAAAAAAGAAATTTTTTTTAGGTTTGAATGGGGCAAATGAAAGGAAACTGGATGAGCTACTTTTAATACCTTTTCCTTTTGTGTTGGGCCCAATTAATTGGAAAAAAAGTAAACTTTGATGAGCCACTAACTGATACATTTGGGTTTTTTTTGAGATCCCCAGTGTTTTTGGAAAATTAAGCCAGGAAAAGGTTTAAAAAATTTCCATTTTTACTTGGGAAAGATTTTTCCCCGAAAAAAATAGGGGTTTAAAAAGATTTTCTAGATTTGAATTTCATATACAAGTAAAATAGATGAGCTACTAACTGATAACATTTCCTTTTGTAATCATCCCCAAAATTGGCAAAGTTAGAAGGTAAAAAGGTGGGGAAAAATTAAGGGTTACTCAATTTTTTACAAATTCACGATTTTCTCGAAAAATTTGGTTTAAAATGATTTTCTAGGGTTTGAATGACAAAACAAGTAAACTAGATGAGCTACTAACCAAAACCTTGCTTTTTTTTGATCTCCCCAAAATTGGGAAAGTTAGAGGGACCCGAAAATTTGAGATTACTCAATAAATTTTCAATTCCCCGATTTTCCGAAGAATGGGTTTTAAAATTTTTGGGTTTCTAGATTTGATTACAATACAAGCAAAATTATGAGGCTCTTAAAATGATACTTCTCTTTTTTTAATCATCCCAAATATTGGTAAATGTAAAAGCACGGAAAAATTGGGGTTTACACAATTTTTTACAAATTAAAGGGTTTTTTTTTTGAAAAGTCGGTTTAAAATTAGTTTTTCTTTAAATTTTATGACAAATGAAAGTAAACTTCGATGAGGGACTTTTTTTTTCAAATTCACGATTTTCTCGAAAAATTGGGGGTTTAAAAAAGATTTTTCTAGATTTGAATTGCCTTTTTAATTTAAGTTTTTAACCCCAGATGAGGGTACTAACTGATACACTCCCCTTTGTAATCAAACCCCGGGAAATTTGGGAAGGGGGCAAAGGGGACGGGAAAAGTTGAGATTAATTAAAATTTTTTTCAAATTTTAAGATTTTTTCGAAAAGTGGGTTTAAAAAAAGGTTTTTTTTAGATTTTGGGAAAACAAATACAAGAAAATTTAGATGAGGGGGGGGATTTCTAACTGATACTTTTTCCCCTTTTTTTTAATCCCTCCCTTTATTGGCATAGTTAGAGCACGGAAAAAAATGAAATTGGTCATTTTTTTCAAAAATTTACATTTTCTCGAAAAGTGGGTTCAAAGTGAGTTTCTAGGGTTTGGGGAAAGGCAAATGGGAAGTAACTCGGGGAATTTTTGGTACTACCCGATAAATTCTTTTTGGGGAATTTATCCCAGTATTGGCAAAGTTAGAGCACGGAAAAATTGAGATTACTCCCAAAAATTTTTCAAAAATTCCCCATTTTCTCGAAAAAATGGGTTCAAAAAATTAGTTTTCCTAGGATTGAATGACTTATGAAATAAACTAGATGGCTTTTCTTTAAATGATACCCCCCTTTGTTTTAAACCAAATCCCCCGAATTTTACATTTAGAGCAAAGGAAAAAATTGAGATTAATTAATTTTTTCAAAATTTAAGATTTTCCGAAAAGGGGGTTTTTAAATGAGTTTTTTAAAATTTGAATGACTAATGGGAAAATAAAATCGATGAAACTACTACCTGATTACATTTTCTTTTTTTAAAACATCCCAAAATTGGCAAAGTTAGAGGGGAACGAAAAATTTGAGATTACCAAATTTTTCAAATTCACATTTTCTCCCAAAAATGGTTTAAAAAGAGTTTTTAAAAATTTTTAATGGGCAAATACAAGTAAACTTTGATGAAGGGATACTAACCCCGATACATTTTTCCCTTTTTTAATCATTCCCAAATTGGCAAGTTAGAGGGCCCCGGGGAAAATTTTAAAAATTTTCCCCATATTTTTTCAAATTCCCGATTTTCCCCGAAAAATGGGTTCAAATGATTTTCTAATTTTTAATGACAAATACAAGGGAAACTAGATAGGCCCACCCCAACTGATACATTTTTCCCTTTTTTACATTTTCCCAAAATTTTGCAAAATTAGAGCTCGAAAAGTTAAAATTAACAATTCTTTACAAATTCCAAAAGTTTTCCGAGAAGGGGGGTTTCAAAAAGAGTTTTCTAGAAATTTTAAAGGGCAAATGAAAGTAAAATGATAGCCACTAACTTTATCATTTTCTTTTTGTGATTTTTTCCCAAATGTTGGCAAAATTAGACCACGGAAAAGTTGAAATTACTCAATTTTTTACAAATTCACGATTTTTTTCGAAAATGGGTTCAAAAAAAAAGAGTTTTTAGATTTTAAAAGACAAAAACAATAAATTTAAAGGGGTGGCTACTAACCCGATACATTCCCTTTGTAATCTCCCAATATTGGTAAATGTAAGCACGGGAAAAAATTGAGTTTTCAAAAAAATTTTTACCAAAAAATTTCCCATTTTTTTTGAAAAAAAAATCGGGTTTAAAAAGGGTTTTTTTAGGTTTGAAAAAGACAAAAGAAAGTAAACTGGATGAGCTACTTACTAAAAACATTGCCTTTTGTGGGTTTTCCCAATATTGGCAAAATTTTAAACACGGAAAAGTTTTAGGGTTACTCAAATTTTTTTAAAGTGATTTTTTCTAGGGTTTGAAAAGGGGAAAAGAAAGTTAAAAAAACGATTACTACTACCTGAAAAACATTGCTTTTTTTAATCATCCCCAAATATTTTTGGGGAAAGTTGGGGCCGGAAAAGTTGAGATTTCCTCATTTTTTTAAAAAATTCCCCGGGGTTTTTCCCCAAAAGGGGGGTTCAAAAGGGGTTTTCTAGATTTGAATGAAAATACCAGAAAATTAAAAAAAATGAGGGGTACTAACTGATACATTCTTTTTTTTTTTAAACATCCCAATATTGGGAAAGTTAAAAGCACGAAAAATTTAATTATCAAATTTCTACAAATTTATTCATTTTCTCAAAAAGTGGGTTTTAAAATAAGTTTTTTTAAAAAAATTTTTAATGCTTAAAGAAAGTAAACTAGATTTAGGGTGCTAACTGATACATTGGGTTTTTTTTATCATCCCAAAATTGCAAAGTTGGATTACTCAATTTTTAAAAAATTTTCCCGGGTTTTTTTCCCAAAAATGGGTTTTAAGGGTGAGTTTTCTTTAAATTTGAATTTACAATGAAAGTAAAAACGATGAGGGGTACTTTTCTGATACATTCCCTTTTTTAATCAAACCAAAATTTTGGCAAAATTAAGCACGGTAAAGTTAAGATTACTAAATTTTTTCAAAAATTTACGATTTTTTCGAAAAGTGGGTTCAAAATGGGGTTTTTTAGATTTGAATGACCAAAATACCGTAAACTAGATGAGCTACTTTAAATGATACCTTCCCTTTTGGGAATCATCCCAATATTGGCAAGTTTGAGCCCGGAAAATTTAAGATTTTTCTGAAATTTTTAAAAAATTCACGATTTTCCCCAAATTTATTTTTTCCGGGGCTTTTTTAATCTTCCTAATTTGGGGGAAAGTTTAGATAACTCAAATTTTTAAAAATTTCACGATTTTTTCGAAAAGTGGGTTAAGTGTTTTTTCTAGGTTTGAAGACAAAAAACAAGAAAACTAGATAAGCTACTTACTGATAAACTCCTCTTTGTGATCGTCCCAATATTGGGAAAGTTAGAGCACGGAAAAATTACTAATGTTTACAAAATTCACGATTTTTTCGAAAAGGGATTCAAAAAAGTTTTTTAGGGTTTGAATCTAATAAAAGTAAACTAAAGAACTGATACATTCCCCGTAGTAATCATCAACAATATTGCAAAGTTAGAGCGGGAAAAGTTTAGATTACTCAAATTTTTCAAATTCACGATTTTCTCGAAAAGTGGTTAAATGAGTTTCTCGATTTTACAAAAAACAAGTAAAAAGATGAGCTACTAACATACCCTTTTTTTGTAATCATCCCCAATATTTGGGGGTTAGAGCACGGAAAATTTTAAAATTACGAAGTTTTACAAATTCACGATTTTTTCAACTTGTATTTTTTTTTTTTTGCTTTTTTTAATCTTCCTAATTTGGGGAAAGTTTTAGATAACTCAATTTTTACAAAAATTTACGATTTTCCCCCAAAAAGGGGGTTTAACATGTGTTTCTACGTTGAATGACAAATCAAGTAAACTAGAAACTACTTACTGAAAACTCCTTTTTGTGATCGTTCCAATATTTGTAAAGTTAGACACGGGAAAAAATTACCAATGTTTTAAAAAATTCACGATTTTCTCGAAAAATGGATTCAAAATGATTTTTAGGTTTTTAATGGGCAAAAAAAAGAAACTAATGAGCTAGTAAGATACTTCCCTGTAGTAATCATATAATATTGGCAAAGTTAGAGCGCGGAAAGGTTGAGTTACTCAATTTTTTTAAAAAACCGATTTTTTCGAAAAGTAGGTTTCAAAATTTTTTTAGATTTGAATGACAAAATACAAGTAAAAGATGAGCTATAAAATGATACATTTTCCCTTTTTTAAAACATCCCAATATTGGCAAAATTGAGCACGGGGGAAATTAAGATTCTCAATTTTTTCAAAAATTTACGTTTTCTCGAAAAAATGGGTTCAAAAAGAGTTTTCTAGATTTGAATAACAAATGAAAATAAACAATACCCAAAATTTTAAAAAATGAATTATTGCTTTTTGGGATTACCCATGTTGGCAAAATTAAGAACGGAAAATTGAAATTACCAATTTTTTCAATTCACGATTTTTTCTCAAAAGTGGGTTTAAAATGGTTTTCTAGGTTTGAAGGACATATGAAAGTAACTCGGGAGCTCTTACTGATACTTATTTTTTGTAATCATACAATATTTGGGAAATTTTGAGCACGGAAAAATTAGAAATTTCTACATTTTTTACAAATTCCCATTTTTTCGAAAAGCGGGTTTTAAAATGAGTTTTCTAGATTTCAAGACAAAAAGCAAATAACTGGAGAGCTCAACTAATACATTGTTTTTATGATCGTCCCAAAATTGGGAAAATTGAGACAGAAAAATTAGATTTTTCCAATTTTTTTCAAATTCACGATTTTTTTCGAAGAGTTGGGGTTTAAATGGTTTTCTAGTTTTAATGACAAAAACAAGAAAATTTGATGAGCTACTAACTGAACATTCTTT
Source organism: Drosophila nebulosa (assembly GCA_024703675.1). Taxonomy (NCBI): domain Eukaryota; kingdom Metazoa; phylum Arthropoda; class Insecta; order Diptera; family Drosophilidae; genus Drosophila; species Drosophila nebulosa. Next base: position 8,097 of record JANFPS010000301.1, read on the forward strand.
TTTGTAATCATCCCAATATTGGGAAAGTTGAGCACGGGAAAAAATTAATTATTTAATTTTTCAAAATTCACGATTTTCCCCGAAAAAAAATGGGTTTAAAAGATTTTCTAGGTTTGAATGGGCAATGAAAATAAACTAATGAGCCACTAAATGATAAATTGCTTTTTTTGATTATCCCCGGGTTGCAAAATTAGAGCGCGGAAAAGTTTAGATTACTCAATTTTTTTAAAAATTCACGATTTTCCCGGAAAAATAGGGGTTTCAAATAGTTTTCTAGATTTTTAAGACAAATACAAGTTTAAAAAGAGAGGGTACTAACTGATACATTTCCTTTTGTAATCTCCCAAAATTTGGGAAAATTAGAGCACGGAAAAGTTAAGATTACTCAATTTTTTCAAATTCACGTTTTTTCTCGAAAAAGGGGGTTCAAAAAAGTTTTTTTAGGTTTTAATGACAATGAAATAAAAATAGATACCCCCTAACTGATACATTGCTTTTTTTTGATTTTCCCAGGGGTTGGCAAAATTAGAGCGCGGAAAAGTTAGATTACTCAATTTTTTTAAAAATTTCCCATTTTCTCAAAAATATGGTTTTCAAATGAGGGGTTTTTAGATTTTAAATTTTACAAAAAAACAAGTAAACTTTGATGAAACTACTAACTGTTCATTTCCCTTTTGTAATCATCCCAATATTTGGGAAGTTAAAGGGACGGAAAAGTTTAAAATTTCTCAATTTTTAAAAAAAAAAACCAAAGATTTTTTTTGTTCTCGAAAAAGGGGTTTTAAAATGAGTTTTCCCAAGGTTTTGAATGACAAATGAAAGTAAACTAGATGAGGGGGCCAATTTAAATTGATACATTTTCTTTTTTTTGATTTTCCCAATTTTTGGGGAAAATTAGAGGGACGGGGAAAAGTTTTAAATTACTCAATTTTTACAAATTCACGATTTTTCCCCGAAAAGTAGGTTTAAAAATGATTTTTTTTAGGGTTTAATGACATATACAAGTAAACTAGTGAGGGCCCACTAACTGGGTACTTTCCTTTTTTAAAACATCCCAAAATTGGCAAAAAATTGAGCACGGAAAAGTTAAGATTTTCCAATTCTTACAAAATTTTACGATTTTTCCCCGAAAAGTGGTTCAAAAAGAGTTTTTCCTTGATTTTTAATGAAAAAATAAAGTAAACTTGGGTGACTAACTTTACTTTTAAAACATTGCTTTTTAAAATCGTTCCCAATATTTTGGGAAAGTTTAGAGGGGACAGAAAGTTTAATTTCTCACTTTTTACAAATTTACCGATTTTCTCGAAGAAAGGGGGTTAAAAAAGAGTTTTCTAGATTTTTAATTCCAAAAACCCAAGGGAAATTTTGATGAGCTTTCTAAATGATACATTTTCTTTTGGGAATCTCCCAATATTGGTTAAAAAGTATAGCACCCCGGGAAAAGGTTTAGTTTTTTTCCAAATTTTTTCAAATTCACGATTTTTTTGAAAATTCGGTTCAAAAATTTGTTTTCTAGATTTGAAGACAAATGAAAGTAAATCGAGAGGTACTTTTTTTTAAAATTTACATTTTTTCCCAAAAATGGGTCAAAAAGAGTTTTTTAATTTGAAAGACTAATGAAATAAACTAATGGGGCTACAACTGATACACTCCCCCCTTTTTAACATCCCGATATTGGGGGACAGTCAGGCACGGAAAGTTTTAGATTAATTAATTTTTACAAATTCAAGATTTTTTTTCGAAAAAGGGGTTAAAAAAAGAGTTTTTTCTAGGGTTTTAATGACTAAAGAAAGTAAAAATCGATGAGCTCTACCTGATACATTACTTTTTTTAATCATCCCAATATTGGCAAAAATTAGACACGAAATATTGAGAACTCAATTTTTACAAATTCACGATTTTTTCGAAAAATAGGTTTTTAAAAAGATTTTCTAGATTTAAAGACAAATCAAATAAACTAGATGACTACAACTGATACATTTCCCTTTTGTAATCATCCCAAAATTGGGGAAGTCAGAGCACGGAAAAGTTAAGATTTCTCAATTTTTTTCAAATTCACGATTTTTCGAAAGTGGTTCAAATGAGTTTTCTAGATTTGATGACAAATACAAGTAAACTAGATGAGGCTACTACTGAACATTTCCTTTTGTATACATCCAATATTAACACAGTTAGAGCTCGGAAAGTTAAGATTAATCAATTCTTAACAAATTCACCGATTTTTCGAGAAGTTGGTTCAAATGAGTTTCTAGATTTGAATGACAAATGAAATAAACAATGAGCCACTAACTGATACATTTGCTTTTTTTTTTGTGATTGCCCATGTTGGCAAAATTAGACCACGGAAAAGTTTGAAATTACTCAATTTTTATTACAAATTCACGATTTTCTCGAGAAATGGGTTCAAAATGAGTTTTCTAGATTTGAATGACAAAGACAAGTAAATTAAGATGAGGCTACTAACTGATACATTTTCTTTTGTAATCATCCCAATGTGGTAAATGTAGAGCACGGAAAAGTTGAGTTTACACAATTTGTACAAATTCAGATTTTTTTTTCGAAAGTCGTTCAAATGAGTTTTTCTCAGTGTTGAAATGACAATGAAAGTAAACTCGATGAGCTACTACCTGATACATTGCTTTTTGTAATCATCCCAGTATTGGCAAAGTTAGAGCACGGAAAAGTTGAGATTCTCAATTTTTGCAAATTCCACGATTTTCTCGAAAAGTGTGTCAAATGAGTTTTCTAGATTTGAATTGACAAATACAAGAAAATTAGATGAGCTACTAACTGATACATTCTTTTTTGTAATCATCCCAATATTGGCAAAGTTACAGCACGAAAAATTTGAGATTACTCAATTTCTACAAATTGATTCAGTTTTCTCGAAAAGTGGGTTCAAAATGAGTTTTCTAGGTTTGAATGACTAATGAAAGTAACTAGATGACTGCTAACTGATACATTTTCTTTTTGTTATCATCCCAAAATTGACAAAGTTGAGATTACCTCCAATTTTAACAATTCACGATTTTCTCGAAAAGTTGGTTCAAATAGTTTTCTAGGTTTGAATGACTAATGAAAGTTAAACTCGATGCTACTTACTGATACATTCCTTTTGTAATCATACCCAAAATTTGGGAAAATTAGAGCACGGAAAAATTAAATTCTCAATTTTTACAAATTCACGATTTTCTCGAAAAGTGGGTTTTAAAAAGAGTTTTCTAGGTTTAATGAAAATGAAAAAAAAATAGATGAGCTACTAAATGATACATTTCCTTTTTTAAACATCCCAATATGGCGTTAAGCACCCCCGGAAAAGTTTAAAACTACTCAATTCTTACAAAATTTACGATTTCTCGAAAAAAATGGGTTCAAAAAGTTTCTAGTTTCAATGACAAAAAGAAGTAAAATGGGGAGCTATAACTAATACATTTCTTTTTATATCGTCCCAATATTTGGCAAATTGGGGCACGAAAAGTTGAGATTACTCAATTTTTTCAATTCACGATTTTTCGAAGAATGGGTTTTAAAATGAGTTTTTTTAGATTTGAATGACAAAACAAACAAATTAATGAGCTATAAATGATACATTTCTTTTGAATTTATCCCAATATTGGTAAATGTAGAGCACGGAAAAGTTGAGTTTACACTTTTACAAAATTTACGATTTTTTCGAAAAGTCGGTTCAAAAATTTGTTTTCTGATTTGAATAAAAAGAAAAGTAAACTAGAGAGGTACTAACTGATCATTCCCTTTTGTAAACATCCCAATATTGGGAAAGTTTTGAGCACGGAAAAGTTTTAAATTTTCTCAATTTTTACAAATTCACAATTTTCTCGAAAAATAGGTTTAAAATGAGTTTTCTAGTTTGAAAGACAAATACAAATTAACTAAAAGCTACTACCTGATACATTTTCCCTTTTTGTAAACATCCCAAAAAATTTGGGAAAGTTTTGAGCAGGAAAACTTAAGATTACTGCAGTTTTCAATTCACGATTTCTCAACTTTTTTTTTCTTTTTTTTGCTTTTTTAATTTCCTAAAATTGGCAAAGTTTAGATAACTCAATTTTTTTCAAAATTTACGATTTTCTCGAAAAGTGGGTTTAAATGGGTTTTTTTAGGTTTGAATGACAAATACAAGTAAACAGATAAACTACTTACTGATACACTCCTCTTTTTGGGTCTCCCAATATTGGAAGTAAGAGCACGGAAAAAGTTAATCAATTTACAAATTCCGTTTTCTCAAAAGTGGATTCAAAAAAGATTTCCCAGGTTTTAATGACAAAAACAAATAAACTCATAGCTACCCACTGATACATTCCCTTTTTTAATCTCCCAATATTGGCAAAGTTAGAGCAGGGGAAAACTTAAACGACTTAAGTTTTTAAAATTCACGATTTTCTCAAAAAATTGGTTCAAAATGAGTTTTTTAGGTTTTATGACAAATAAAGTAAAATCGATGACTACTTCGATCATTCTTTTTGTAAACATCCCCTATTGGGAAAATTAGAGTGGAAAAGTTTTAATTAACTTTTAAATTTTTTCAAATTCACCATTTTCTCGAAAAGCGGGTTCAAAATGAGTTTTTAGATTTCAATGACAAACAAGTAAACTAGATGACTTTCTTTTAACTGATACATTTCCTTTTGAAACATCCCAAAATTGGGAAATTTAGAACACGGAAAATAATAAGATTACTCAATTTTTACAAATCAGAATTTTCTCGAAAAAATGGGTATGAAAATGAAGTTTTCTACAGCACGATTTTGGAATTGACCAAGAAACAAGTAAATTAGTGAGATACTATCTGATACATTAACCATGTTGTAATCATCCCAATATTGGCAAATTGTTAGAGCACGGCACAAAGTTGAGATTACTCAATTTTAAAATTTTACGATTTTCTCTGAAAAGTGTGTTCAAAATTTCGTTTTCTAGCGTTTGAACAGACAAATGACAAGCAAACTGATGAGCTACTAACTAATACATTGCTTTTCTGATAGTCTAAATATTTTTGTGGCACAGTTTTAGAGCACGGAAAAGATAGAATTACTCAATTTTCACAAAAAACTCACGATTTTCTACGAAATAAAATGGGTTAAATATGAGTGTTTGCCTAGATTTGAATGACAAATGGAAAGCTAAAATCTCATGATGAGCTACTGTTACAAAATTCAACGATTTTTCTCGAAAAATGGGTTAAAATGAGTTTTGTATGTATGTTTGAATGACGCAGAGAAAACTAAGTAAATTAGATGACTCACTAAAGATGATACATTTTCTTTTGTAATAACCCAATATTGTCAAATGTAGAGGTCCAGAGGAAAAGTGTTGAGTTACTTTTCAATTTTTACACATTTTTACCACATTTTTTTCTATTATTTAAATTGGGTTCAAACTGAAGTTTTCTAGGTTTGAATTGAGCAAATGAAAGCGACACGGGATGAGTTTAATGCTAACTTAATACTTATTGTCTTCAATATTGATCGTCTCAATATTGCAAAAGTAGAGCACGGAGAAAAGTGGAGATTGTACTACATTTTACACAATACATCGATTTTCTAGAAAGAGGGTCTCAAAATGAGTTTTCTATGGTTTGAATTGCCTTTATTTTATATTGAAAGTAAACTGGATGAGCTACTCACTACTGATACCATTGTTTTTGTGATGTCCCATATTGGCATAGTTAGAGCACGGAAAAGTAAGACTACTCAATTTTAACAAATTCACGATTTTTGCTCGAAAAGTCGGGTTCAATATAGAGTATTCTAGGTTTGAATGACAAATGAAACTAAATCTCGATGAGCTACTTACTGCTACATTACTTTTGTATATCATCTATCGTTTTTTTTTTTTTTATGGCAAAGGATAGGTCACGGTAAAGTGAGAGAATGTACTCAACTACTATTTTTAACAAATTCCCCATTTTGCATCGAAAAGGCGTTCAAAATGAGTTTTCTAGCGTTGTAATGACAAATGAAAGTCAATAACTGGAATGAGCTACTACCATTTCTCGAAAAGTGGGTTTCAAAAGAGTTTTCTAGCCGTTTGAAGACAAATTGAAAGTAAGCGGATGAGCTACTAACAGATACATTCCCTTTTGTAATCATCCCAATATTGGCAAAGTTAGAGCACGGAAAAGTTCGACGATTACTCAAATTTTACAAAATTCACGATTTTATCTCACGAAAAATGCGCAGCGTCTTCCACAATGTGTTTTCTTAGATTGTGGAATGACAAATACAAGTAAATTAGGAATGAGCTACTGACACTGTATGACAATTCCAGCTTTGGAATCATCCCATAATATTGGCGAGATGTAGAGCCCCGGAAAAAGGAGTTACTCAATTTTAATCTATATAGCAGTCCATTTTCTCGAAAAGTAGGTTCAAAAGAGTTTTCTAGTGTTTGTTTTTTGACAAAGACAGCAACTGAAAGGAGAGACCACGATTGAGCTACTGTTTTAATCAAATTCACGATTTTCTCGTAAAAATGGGTGTTCAAAATGAGTTTTCTAGATGTTGTAATGACAAAAACAAGTAAATAGATGTGCTATAACTGATACATTTCCTTTGTGATACATCCCCCATGTATTGGCAAAGCTGAGAGCAAGGAGAAAGTTTGAAGTTTTACTCAATTGATTTACACAAATTTAGATATTTCTACGTAAAAGTTGTGGTCAAAATGAGTTTCTACGGTTGGACAATGGATAATAGAAAGTACAATCTTGCGATGAGTCTACAACTATAGACTAAGTGCCTTTTCTGATGTCTAATATTGGCAAAGTATATGGAGGACACGGAAAAGATAGAGTTGTACTAAATTTTTCAAATTCACTATTTTCTCGTATATATATGGTGTTAAAAATGAGTTTTCTAGATGAGGAATGATCAAATGAAAGTTAAACTCGATGGAGCTACTAACATTTGCTTCTGAAAAGTGGCGTTCTTAAAATGAGTTTCGGATTGTATTTGAATTGACAAATGAAAGTAAACTGGCATGAGTGCTACTTAACAGATACATTCCGCTTTGTAATCATCGCAATAATGGCAAAAGTTAAAGAAGCACGCGCATAAAGTTGAGAGATTACTCAATTTTTTTTATTCTATTAATTCGACACATGTTTTTCTCGAAAGTGGGTTCAAAATGAGTTTTCGTGATACGATGATTCTATTGCACATAGACAAATGAGATAAGTAAACTGGTATGAGACTACTCACCAATTTTCGTTCACGAAACAAGTGTGCTGATCATGTCAAATGAGTATTGTTCTCGCGTTTGAATGACAAATGTGATATAGTAAACTGGATGAGTACATTACTTGATACCACGACGACATTTTGTAAATCATCCCAATATTTGGCACATATGTTAGAGCACGGAAAAAGATAAGATTTACTCAATTTTTACAAAATTCACGATTTTTCGAAAAATCGAATTCAAAAATGAGTTTTCAGATTTATGAATGATAAACTGACAAGTAAACTCGATGAAGCTACTATTTATTACAAATTCACGAGATTTATCTTCGAAAAATGGGAGTTACAAAATGAGTTTCTAGATTTGAATAACCACAAAAACAAAGTAAATTAGAATGTGCTAACACCCCCAAACTTGATACATTCTCAGTTTTGATGAATCACCCAATATTGGCCAAATGTAGAGCACGGAAAAAGTTGAGTTAACTCAATTTTTACAAATTTACGATTTCTCGAAAAATTGGGTCAAAATGAGTTTCTAGGTTTAGAATGTAACAAATGAAAGTAAACGGAATGAGCTCTAATAATACATTTGCTTTTTCTGATGATCTCAAATATTGAAAAGTAGAAGCACGGAAAAGATAAGATTACTCAATTTTCAAATCACTATTTTCTCGAAAAATGGGTTAAAAATGAGTTTGCTAGATTGGAATGACAAAATGAAAGTAAACCTATCAGCCTACTTTTTTATTACAATTCACGATTTTCCGAAAAATGGAGCTTCCAAAATAGAGTTTCTAGATTTGAAGGACAAAACAAAAAAAATTTCTTTCAAAAAAAAAAAAAAAAAAAAAAAAAAAAAAGTAAATTAGATGAGCCTACTAAACAGATACATTCTTTTTGTAATCATACCAATATTGACAAATGTAGAGCACGGAAAAGTTGAGATTACTCAATTTTTACAAATTTACGATTTCTCGAAAAGTGGGACTCCCAAAACTTGAGTATTTCTAGGTTTGAATGACAAAGGAAAGCGAACTGGATGAGCTACTAACTAATACATTGTCTCAATATTGATCGTCTCAATATTGGCAAAGTTAGAGCACGGAAAAGTTGAGATTACTCAATTTTTGTGTTACAAATTCAACATGATTTTCTAGAAAAGAGGGTTCAAAATGAGTTTTCTAGGGTTGAATGACAAATGAAAGTAAACTAGATGAGCTACTAACTGATACATTGCTTTTTGTTATCATCCCAAAATTGCCAAAGTTGAGATTACTCAATTTAAACAAATTCCCATTTCGCGAAAATCTGAGAGTTCAAGATGAGTACATCTAGGTATGAAGCCCTAAATGAAAGTCACTCGCATGAGCTAGCTAACTGATACATTGCTTTTTGTTAATCATCCGAAATTGCCACCCAGTTGAGTGATACTCAATTTTAACAAATTCACGATTTTCTTGAGAAGTGGGTTCATGATTGATTCTTCTAGGTTTGAATGACAAATGAAAGTAAACTGGATGAGCTACTTACTGATACATTGCTTATTTGTTGATCGTCCAATATTGGCATAGTTAGAGCACGGAAAAGTTAAGATTACTTCATTTTAACAAATTTCCGATGTTCTCGAAAAGTGGGTTCAAAATGAGTATTTAGGTTTGAATGTATCAAATTGAACAAGTAAACTGATGAATTATTCTACTGATACATTACTTTGTAATCATCCCAATATGCATCAGTTAGAGAACGGAAAAGTTGAGAATACATCAATTTTAACAAATTCACCATATTCTCGAATAGTGGGTCAAATTGAGATTTCTAGGTTTGAATGACAAATGAAAGTAAAACTGGATGAGCTTAATATTATGTATATACATTCCCTTTTGTATTCCATCCCACAATGGCAAAGTTAGAGACGGAAAAGTTCAATAATACTCATAATTTTTACAATTCCACAGATTTCTCGAAAAGTGGGTTCAAAATGAGAGTTTCTAGGATTAAATAACAAATACAAGTAAACTAGAAGAGCTACTTACTGATACACTTCTCTTTGTAATCATCCCAATATTGGCAAAATTAGAGCACGGAAAACTTAAGATGACTCAAGTTTTACAAATTCACGAGTTTTTCAAAGAGTGGGTTCAAAATGAGTTTTCTAGGTTTGAATGACAAATGAAAGAAAACTCTATGAGCTACTACCTGATACATTGCTTTTTGTTATCATCCCAAAATTGACAAAGTTGAGATTACTCAATTTTTACAAATTCACGATTTTCTCGAAAAGGGGTTCAAGATGAGTTTTTTGGTTTGAATAACAAATAAAAGTAAACTCGATGAGCTAAATTAATGATACATTACTTTTTGTAATCATCCCAATATTGGCAAAGTTAGAGCACGGAAAACTTAAGATTACTGAAGTTTTACAAATTCACGATTTTCTCAACTTTTTTTCCATTCCAATATTGGCAAAGTTAGAGCACGTAAAAGCTGAGATTACTCAATTTTTACAAATTCACGATTTTCTCGAAAAATGGGTTCAAAATGGTTTTCTAGATTTTAATGACAAATACAAGTAAACTGGATGAGCTACTAATGAACATTCCCTTTTGTAATCATCCCAATATTGGCAAATGTAGAGCACGGAAAAAATTGAGTTTACTCAATTTTTACAAATTCACGATTTTTTTCGAAAAGTGGGTTCAAAATGAGGTTTTTTCTAGGGTTTTGAATGACAAATGAAAGCAAACTGGATGAGCTACTCACTAATACATTGCTTTTTCTGATCGTCTCAATATTGGCATAGTTAGAGCAGGGAATAGTTGAGATTATTACATTTTTACAAATTCACGATTTTCTCGAAAAGTGGGTTCAAAATGAGTTTTCTAGGTTTGAATGACAAATGAAAGTAAACTAGATGAGCTACTAACTGATTCGATCCCTTTTGTAATCATCCCAATATTGGCAAAGTTGAGATTACTCAATTTTTACAAATTCACCATTTTCCCGAAAAGTAGGTTCAAAATGAGTTTTCTAGGTTTGAATGACAAATGAAAGTAAACTGGATGAGCTACTAACTGATACATTCCCTTTTTTAATCATCCCAATATTGGCAAAGTTAGAGCACGGGAAAAATTAGATACTGAAGTTTTACAAATTCACGATTTTCTCAACTTTTTTTTTTCTTTGCTTTTTGTAATCTTCCTTATATTGGCAAAGTTGAGATTACTCAATTTTTACAAATTCATGATTTTCTCGAAAAGTGGGTTCAAATTGAATTTTTTTAGGTTTAAATGACAAATGAAAGTAAACTGAAGGAGCTACTAACTAATACATTCCCCTTTAGTAATCTTCCCCTAAATTTGGCAAAGTTAGAGCACGAAAAAGTTTAAATTTCTCAATTTTTTACAAAATTCACGAATTTTTTTCGAAAAATGGGTTCAAAAATGAGTTTTCTAGGTTTGAATGACAAATGAAAGTAAACTAGATGAGCTACTAACTGATACATTCCCTTTTGTAATCATCCCAATATTGGCAAAGTAAGAGTTCGGAAAAGTTGAGATTACTCAGTTTTTACAAATTCACGATTTTCTCAAAAAGTGGGTTCAAAATGAGTTTTCTAGGTTTGAATGACAAATGAAAGTAAACTGGATGAGCCACTAACTGATTCGATCCCTTTTGTAATCATCCCAATATTGGCAAAATAAGAGCACGGAAAAGTTAAAATTACTCAATTTTTACAAATTCACGATTTTCTCGAAAAATGGGTTAAAAATGAGTTTTCTAGATTTGAATGACAGATACAAGCAAACTAGATGAGCTACTAACTGATACATTTCCTTTTTAATCATCCCAATATTGGCTTATGTTAAGTTTAAAAAAAGGAAAAGTTGAAAATTACTCAATTTTTACAAATTCAAGATTTTTCAACGAAAAAAGGGTCAAAATGAGTTTTCTGATTTGAATACAAAAACAATAAATTAGATGGCTACTATCTGAACATTCCCTTTTGTAATCATCCCAATATTGGGCAAAATGTTAAGCACGGAAAAAAGTTTGAGATTACTCAATTTTTACAAATTCACGATTTTCTCAACTTTCTTTTTCCTTTTCTTTGCTTTTTGTAATCTTCCTTATATTGGCAAAGTTTTAGATTACCCAATTTTTTACAAATTCACGATTTTTGAAAAGTGGGTTCAAGATGAGTTTCTAGGTTTGAATGACAAATGAAAGTAAAACTCGACATGAGCTACTTACTGATACATTACTTTTTGTAATCATCCCAATATTGGCAAAGTTAGAGCACGGAATAGTTGAGATTACTACATTTTTACAAATTCACGTTTTTATCGAAAAGTGAGTTTCAAATGAGTTTCTAGGTTCATGAAGACAAATGAAAATAAACCTAGATGAGCTACTACCTGATACATTGCTTTTTGTAATCATTCCAATATTGGCAAAGTTGAGATTACTCAATTTTTACAAATTCACGATTTTCTCGAAAAGTGGGTTCAAAATGAGTTTTCTAGGTTTTGAATGACAAATACAAGGTAAACTAGATGAGCTACTAACTGATACATTCCCTTTTGTAATTTTCCCAATATTGGCAAAGTAAGGGGTTCGGAAAAGTTGGAGATTACTCAGTTTTTACAAATTCACGATTTTCTCAAAAAGTGGGTTCAAAATGAGTTTTCTTTGTTTGAATGCCAAATGAAAGTAAACTGGATGAGCCTCTAACTGATTCGATCCCTTTAATACCCAAAATTCA
>JANFPS010000302.1:0-19981 GCA_024703675.1 Drosophila nebulosa
CCTTTTAAAAAAAAACTCCCTTTGGAACCCACTTTTTTGAGAATATCGTGAATTTGTAAAAAAATGGGTAATCTCGCTTTTTTCCCTGCCCATAAAAATTTCCCAAAATTGGGGCGACACAAAAAGCAATGCACAGTAAAAAGCTCATTAGTTTACTTTTGTTGTCATTCAAACCTAGAAAAAAAATTTTTGAAACCCCCTTTCGAGAAAATGTTAATTGAAAAATTTATAACTGGCGAATTAGATCGATACCGACAAATATTTAAAAATTTTCCCGGCCCCCTAACATTGCCAAAAATTCGATGAGACAAAAAGCAATTTATCAGTTTTGCAGTTTATCCAGTTTACCCATATTTTCATTCAAACCTAAAAAAAAACATTTTGAACCCACTTTTTTGAAAAAATCGTGAATTTGAAAAAAAAATTGGGAAAAAATATTTTTACTTTTTTCCTGCTAAAAATTGCCAAAATTGGGACGATACAAAAAAGCAAGTATCAGTAAGAAGTATCTAGTTCACTTTCGTTTGCATTCAAACCCAGAAAACTTTTTTTGAACCCCCTTTTTGAGAAAAACGTGAATTTTTAAAAAATTACTAACTGGCGAACTTTAAAATCGATCCGACAAATCTTTAAAATTTTCCTGCCCAAATTTTCCCCAATATTTCGAGATGAAAAAAGCAATTTATCAGTTAGCAGTTTTTTCCAGTTTTCCCCAATTTGCATCAAAAACCTAAAAAACTTTTTGAAAACCCCTTTTCGAAAAAAAACGGGAATTTTTAAAAAAAATTTGGGAAAAAAATATTTACTTTTCCATGCTTCAAAATTGCCAAAATTGGACGATCAAAAAAAGAATGTTCCCGTAAGAAGCTTTTTTAGTTCATTTTTTGTTGTCATTAAACCCAGAAAAAATATTTTGAAACCCCTTTTGAGAAAAAAAGGAATTTGTAAAAAAAATTTAACTTTGGGCGAATAAAACGATACCCACAAATCTAACTTTTTTTGTGCTCTAAAATGCCAATATTGCGATGATGACAAAAAGCAATTTTTAGTTAGCAGCCTCATCCAGTTACGTATTTTTGTCATTCCAAACAAGAAAACTCATTTGAACCCACTTTTCGAAAAAATCGGAATTTGTAAAAATTCGGTATTTTCAGCTTTTCCATGCGAAACATTGCACAATATTGAAGACAGGGCTGACATATGTGTGCCCCTGCCCTCTCCACGATCAACAAGAGCAATGTATCAGTAAGGAAAGCTCATCTAGTCATTTTCGTTTGTCATTCAACACTAGAAAACTCATTTGAACCCACTTTTCGAAAAACGTGAATTTGTAAATAATTGTTGGGTAACTCAGCTTTTCATGCTATAAACATTGCCCATATTGGACGATCACAAAAGCAATGTATCAAATAGCAGGTTCATCCAGTTTAACCTTTTATTTGTCATTCAAATATAAAAAAACTCATTTTGAACCCACTTTCCCCCCCCCCCCCCCCTCAAAAAGCGTGGAACTTTTTTTCAGCTTTTCCCGTGCTAGAAACATTGCCAATATTGGGACGATCACAAAAAAGCAATTTATCAGTAAGAAGCTCATCAAGTTCACTTGCGTTTTTCATTCAAAAACCTAAGAAAACTCATTTGAATCCACTTTTCGAGAATATTCGTGAATTTGTAAAAATTGGGGTAACTCAGCTTTTCCATGCTATAACATGCCAATATTGGACGATCACAAAAAGCAAATGCATCAGTAAGAAAGCTTCATCTAGTTTACTTTCGTTGTCATTCAAACCTGAGAAACTAATTTAAACCCACTTTTCGAAGAAAATGTGGAATTTGTAAAAAATTTACTAATTGCGAACTTAGATCGATACCGACATAATCTTAACTTTTCCGTGCCTCTAACATTGCCAATTTATTGCGATGATGACAAAAAGCAATTTTCAGGTTATCCGTTTATCCAGTTTACCTATATTGCATTCAAACCTAAAAAAACTCATTTTGAACCCACTTTCGAAAAAAAAATCGTGAATTTTGTAAAATTGAGTATTTTCAGTTTTCCGTGCTATAGCATTGCCAATATTGGGCCTGATTTACAAAAAGCAATTATATTCAGTAAGAAGACGCATCTAGTTCACTTTAGTTTGTCATTCAACCTAGAAAACTTTATTTTGAACCCACTTTTTCGAGAAAATCGTGAATTGTAAAATTGACTAATCTGGCGAACTTAAGATCGATACCGACACAATCTCAAGTTTCTGTGCTCTAACATTGCCAATATTGCGATGATGGACAAAACGCAATTTATTCAGTTAGCAGCTCATCCGTTTACCTATATTTGTCACTCCAACCTAAAAAACTCATTTTGTACCACTTTTCGAAAAATCGTGACTTGTAAAATTGAGTATTTTCAGCTTTTCCAGCTACAAAATGGCCAATATTGGGGACGATCACAAAAAGCAATGTATCAGTAAGAAGGCTATCTAAAAAAAATAAAATTCCACTTCGTTTGTCATTCCAAACCTAGAAAACTCCCATTTTGAACCAATTTTCGAGAAAATAGTGACAATGTAAAAATTTACTAATCTGGCGAATTTAAGGAGCGCTAACCGACATAATCTAACTTTTCTGTGTTCTAACATTGCTAATATTGCGATGATGACAAAAAGCAATTTATCAGTTAGCAGCTCATTCAGTTTACCTATATTTTGTCATTCCAACAAAATAAAAAACTCATTTTGAAACCCACTTTTCGGAAAAAATCGTGAATTTGTAAAAATTGGGATTTCAGCTTTTTCCGTGCTATAACATTGCCAAATATTGGGACGATCACAAAAAGCAATTATCAGTAAGAAGCTCATCTAGTTCACTTTTCGTTTGTCATTCAACCTAAAAAACTCATTTTAAACCCACTTCGAAAAAATCGTGCATTTGTAAAAAATTGACTATTTTCAGATTTCCATGCTATAACTTTGCCAATATTGGGACGATCACAAAAAGCAATGTATCCACTAATGAAAGCTCATCTAGTTCACTTTGTTTGTCAATTCAACTAGAAAACTCATTTGAACCCCTTTTCGAGAAAATAGTGAATTTGTAAAAAATTTACTAATCTGGCGAATTTAAGATCGATACGACATAATCTTAAACTTTTCTGTTGGCTCTAACATTCGCTAATATTGCGATGATGACAAAAAAAGCAATTATCAGTTAGCAGCTCATCCAGTTTACCAATTATTTGTCATTCCCCAAACCTAACAAAACTCATTTTGAACCACTTTTTTCAAAAAATTCGTGAATTTGTAAAAATTTGGGTATTTTCAAGCTTTGCAATGCCTAAAACATTGTCAATATTGGGACGATTACAAAAAGCAATTATCAGTAAGAAGGCTTATCTAGTCAATTTCGTTTTGTCATTCAAACCTAGCAAACTTATTTGAGCCCACTTTCGAGAAAATCGTGAATTTCGTAAAATTGACTAATCTGGCGAACCTAAGATCGAATACGAACTAATCTATCTTTTCCATGCTACAAAGTGCCAATATTGGGACGATCACAAAAAAGCAATGTATCAGAGAAGCTCATCGAGTTCAATTTCGTTTGTTCATTCAAAAACCTAGAAAAACTCATTTTGAACCACTTTCGACAAAATCTGGAATTTGTAAAAATTGCGGTATATCAGGCTTTTCCATGCTATAACCTTTGGCCAATATTGGGGACGATCACAAAAAGCATGTATCAATTAGCAGTTTCATCCAGTTTACCTTTTTATTTGTCATTCAAAACCTAAAAAACTCATTTGAACCCACTTTCGAAAAAATCGTGCAACTTTTCAGCTTTTCCGTGCTAGAACATTGCCAATATTGGGACGATCACAAAAAAGCTAATTTATCAGCTAAGAAGCTCATCTAGTTCACTTTCGTTTGTCATTCAAACTAGAAAAAAACTCATTTGGAACCCACTTTTCGAGAATATCGTGAATTTGTAAAAATTGGTAATCTCAGGCTTTTCCATGCTATAACATTGCCAATATTGGACGATCACAAAAGCAAATGCATCAGTAAGAAGCTCAATTAGTTTATTCGTTTGTCATTCAAACCTAGAAAACTAATTTTGAACCCACTTTTCGAGAAAATCGTGAATTGTTAAAAAATTTACTAATCTGGCGAAACTTAAAGATCGAACAGAACATAATCTTATCTTTCCATGTACAAAATTGCCATATTGGGACCGATCACAAAAGCAATGTATCAGTAAGAAGCTCATCTAGTTCACTTTCGTTTGTCATTCAAACCTAGAAAACTCATTTTGAACCCATAGTGAATTTGTAAGAATTTACTAATCTGGCGAATTTAAGATCGATACGACACAATCCTCAACTTTTCTGTTGACTCAACATTTGCTAATATTGCGATGATGACAAAAGCAATTTATCAGTTAGCCAGCTCATCCAGTTTTACTTTTATTGTCATTCAAACCAGAAAACTCATTTTGAAACCCACTTTTCGAAAAAAATCGTGAATTTGTAAAATGGGTATTTTAGCTTTCCATGCTATAACATTGTCAATATTGGGGACGAATCACAAAAAAGCAATGTATCCCCAGTAGAAGCCATGCTGTTCACTTTCGTTGTCATTCCAAAACCTAGAAAACTCATTTTGAAACCACTTCGAGAAAAAAGTGATTTGTAAGAAATTACTAATCTGGGCGAATTTAAGATCGATACCGACATAATCTTAACTTTTCTGTGCTCTAACATGCTAATATTTGCGATGATGACAAAAAAGCAATTCTTAGACAAGCTCATTCAGTTTACCTATATTTGTCATTCAAAACCTAAAAAACTTATTTGAACCCACTTTTTTTCCGAAAAAAAATCGCTGAATTTGATAAAAATTGGGTAATCTCAGCTTTTCCATGCTATAATATGCCAATATTCGGGACGATCCACCAAAAGCAATGTATCAATTAGCAGCTCATCCAGTTTACCTTAATTTGTCATTCAAACCTAAAAAACTCATTTTGAACCCACTTATCGAAAAAATTGTGAACTTTTTTCAGCTTTTCCGTGCTATAACATTGCCAATATTGGGACGATCACAAAAAGCACTTTATCAGTAAGAAGCTCATCTAGTCACCTTTCGTTTGTCCATTCAAACAAAAAACTCATTTTAAAAAAACCCACTTTTCGAAAAAAAACCTTGCATTGTAAAAATTGACTATTTTCAGTTTTCCATTGCCATAAACATGCCAGTATTGGACGATCACAAAAAGCAATGTATCAGTAAAGAAGTATCTAGTTCACTTTCGTTTGTCATTCAACCTAGGAAAATCATTTGACCACTTTGCGAGATAAATCGTGAATTTGTAAAAATTTACAATCTGGCGAAACTTAAGATCGAAACCGACATAATTTACTTTTCCGTGCTCCAACATTGCCAATATTTCGATGATGACAAAAAAGCAAAATTTATTCACGTTAGCAGCTCATCCAGTTTACGTATATTTGTCATTCAAACCTAGAAACTTATTTGAACCCACTTTTCGAAAAAAATCGTGAATTTGTAAAAAAATTGAGTATTTCAAAGCCTTTTTCCATTGCTATATCAGTTGCCAATATGGGACGATCACAGAGCAAAGTATCAGTAAGGAAGCTCATCTAGTTCACTTTTCGTTTGTCTTCAAACCTAGCAAAACTCATTTGAAACCCACTTTCGAAAAATGCTTGAATTTGAAAAATTGGTAATCTAGCTTTTCCATGCTATTCACATTGCCAATATTGGGACGATAACAAAAACAAGTATCAATTAGCAGTTCATCCAGGTTTACCTTTATTGTCATTCCAAACCTAAAAAAACATTTTGAACCCACTTTCGAAAAATCGTGAACTTTTTCAGCTTTCCGTGCTTTTAGAACATTAGCCCAATATTGGGCCCCCCCCCCCCCCTATCACAAAAAAGCAATTATATAGTAAGAAGATCATCTAGTTCACTTTCGTTTGTCATTCAAACCTAGAAAACTCATTTGGAACCCACTTTTCGAGAAATATCGCTGAATTTGTAAAAAATTGGGTATCTCAGCTTTTCCATGTATAGCATTGCAATATTGGGACCCCGTCACAAAAAGCCCAAATGCACAGTAAGAAGCTAATCTCAGTTTACTTTCGTTTCATTCAAACCTAGAAAAACAATTTTGAACCCACTTTTCGAGCAAAATCGTGAATTTGTAAAAATTTACTAATCTGGGCCCGAATAAGATCGATACCCGACATAATCTTAACTTTTCCGTGCTCTAACAGCCAATATTGCGATGATGACAAAAAGCAATTTATCAGTTAGCAGTTTATTCCAGTTTACCTATATTTTGTCCATTCAAAACCTAAAAAACTCATTTTGGAACCCACTTTCGAAAAAATCGTGATTTGTAAAAAATTGAGTTTTTCAGCTTTTTCCGTGCTATAGCATTGCCAACATTGGACGATTACAAAAAGCAATGTATCAAACAGAAGGCTTGAATCTAGTTCACTTCGTTGTCATTCAAACTAGCAAACTTATTTTGAACACCCACTTTTCGAGAAAATCGTGAATTTGTAAAAATTTATAATCTGGCGAACTTAAGATCGATACCGACATAATTCTTTCTTTTCCATGCTTACAAAATTGCCAATATTGGACGATCACAAAAGCAATGCATCAGTAAGAAGCTCATCTAGTTCAACTTTCGTTTGTCATTCAAACTAGAAAAACTAATTTTGAACCCACTTTTCGAGAAAAATCGTGAATTTGTAAAAATTTTTACTAAATCTGGCGAAGTTAAGATCGATACCGACATAATCTAACTTTTCCGTGCCTCTAACATTGCCAAATTGCGCTGATGACAAAAAGCCAATTTATCAGTTAGCAGTTTATTCCAGTTTAACCTCTATTTGTCATTCAACACTAAAAAACTCATTTGAACCACTTTTTCGAAAAAATCGTGCAAATTTGTAAAAATGAGTATTTCAGCTTTTCCGTGGCTATAGCATTGCCACATTGGACGATTACAAAAAGCAATGTATCAATAGAGCTTATCTAGTTCACTTTTCGGTTTGTCATTTCAAAACCTAGCAAACTTATTTTGAACCCACTTTCGAGAAAATCGTGAATTTGTAAAAATTACTAATCTGGCGAACTTAAGATACATACCGACATAATCTTAAACTTTTCCGTGCTCTAACCATTGCACGGAAAAGTTAAGATTATGTCGGTATCGATCTTAAGTCGCAGATTAGTAAATTTTACAAATTCAGATTTCTCGAAAAGTGGGTTCAAAATAAGTTTGCTAGGTTTGAATGACAAACGAAAGTGAACTAGATAAGCTTCTTATTGATACATTGCTTTTTGTAATCGTCCCAATATGGCCAATTCATAGCCACGGGAAAAGCTGAAAATACTCAATTTTTACAAATTCACGATTTTTCGGAAAAGTGGGTTCAAAATCGAGTTCGTTTTTTAGGTTTGAATGACAACTATAGGTAAACTGGATAAAACTGCCTAACTGATAAATTGCTTTTTTGTCATTCATCGCAATATTGGCCATGTTAGAGCACGGAAAGTTAAGATTATGTCGGTACGATCTTAAATTTCGCAGATTAGAAATTTTTACAAAAATTACGATTTCTCGAAAAGTGGGTTCAAAAATTAGTTTCTAGGTTTGAATGACAGAGACGAAAGTGTGAACTAGATGAGCTTCTTACGATGCATTATTGCTTTTTGTGATTGTCCAATATGGCAATTGTGTGCATGGAAAAAGATAAGATTAATGTCGTATCGATCTTAAATTCGCCAGATTAGTAAATTTTTACAAAATTCACGATTTTCACGAAAAGTG
Organism: Drosophila nebulosa; assembly: GCA_024703675.1. NCBI lineage: Eukaryota > Metazoa > Arthropoda > Insecta > Diptera > Drosophilidae > Drosophila > Drosophila nebulosa. The sequence continues at coordinate 7,867 of JANFPS010000302.1, forward strand.
GGTTCAAAAATAAGTTTGCTAGGTTGAATGGACCAAACGAAAGTTGGAACTAGATAAGCTTTCTTATTGATACATTGTTTTTGTTAATCGTCCCAATAGGGCAATGCTATAAGCACGGAAAAAGCTGAAAATTACTCATTTTTACAAAATTCACGATTTTTCGAAAACAAAAGTGGGTTTGTCAAAAATGAAGTTTTTGTTAGGTTTGAATGACAAAATATAGGTAAACTGGATAAACTGATACACTGATAAAATTGCTTTGTCATCATGCAATATTTGGCAATGTTAGAGGCACGGAAAAGTTAAGATTATGTCGGTATCGACGTAAAAGTCGCCGCCAGATAGTAAATTTTTACAAATTACGATTTTCTCAAAAGTGTGTCAAATAGTTTTCTAGGTTTTTTTGTGTGAATGAAAAACGAAAGTAAACTAATGAGCTTCTTACTGATGCATTGCTTTTTGTGATCGTCCCAATATTGGCAATGCTATAGCATGAAAAAGCTGAGATACCCACTTTTACAAATTCACGATATTCTCGAAAAGTGGGTTCCAAAATGAGTTTTCTAGGTTTAATGACAAACCCCCCCCCCGTAAAGTGAACTAGATGAGCTTCTACTGATAAATTGACTTTTGGTTGATCGTCCCAATATGGCAAGGTTCTAGCACGGAAAAGCTGAAAAAAAGTCACGATTTTTTCGAAAAGTGGGTTCAAACTTAGTTTTTTTAGGTTTGAATGACAAATAAAAGGTAAACCTGATGAACTGCTTAATTGATACATTGCTTTTGTGATCGTACCAATATTTAGCAATGGTATAGCATTTCAAAGCTGAGATTACCCAATTTTTACAAAATTCCCACGATTTTTTCGAAAAGTGGGTTCAAAAGAGTTTCTAGGTTTGAATGGACAAAACGAAAGTGAAACTAGATGAGCGTCTTACTGATACATTGCTCTTGTGATCGTCCCAATATTGGCAATGAATAAGCAGAAAAAAGCTGATGAAAATACTCAATTTTTTACAAATGCACGATTTTCGAAAAAGTGGGTTCAAAATGAGTTTTCAGTTGAATGACAAATATACGCTAAACTGGATGAGCTGCTAACTGATAAATTGCTTTGTCATCATCGAAATATTAGTGCAATTGTTGGAGCACGGAAAAGATAAGATTATGTCGCGTTTCGACTAAGTTCGCCAGATTAGTAAATTTTTAAACAAATTTCACCCCCCCCCCCGATTATCTCGAAAAAAAAGTGGGTTTCAAAATGATTTTTCTAGGTTGAATGACAAACGAAAAGTGAATAGATGAGCTTCTTACGATACCATTGCTTTTTGTGATGTACCAATATGGCATGTTATAGCATGGAAAATCCTGAAAATAGTCAATTTACAAATGCAAGGTTTTCGAAAAGTGTGTTTAAAATGAGTTTTTTAGGTTTGAATGACAAACGGAAAGGAACTAGATGAGTTCTTATTTTTTTTTTTTTTGTTTGATAAAGTGCTTTTGTGATCGTCCCAATAATTGCAATCTGATAGCACGGAAAACTGAAAAAAAGGTCACCAATTTCGATAAGTGGTTCAAAATGAGTTTTTAGGTTATTGAAGACAAATAAAAGGTAAACTGGATGAGGCTAATGGATACATTGCTTTTGTGACTATCGTCCCAATATGGCAATATTATAGCATGGAAAAGCTGAGATTACCAATTTTAACAAATTCACGATTTTTTTCGAAAAGTGGGTGGTCAAAAAAGTTTTTAGGTTTGAATATGACCAAATATAGGGTAAAACTGGATGAGCGCTAAAATGAAAATTGCTTTTTGTCATCATCGCAATATTAGCAATGTTAGAGCACAGCAAAAGTTAAGTTTGTCGGTATCGATTTAAATTAGACCAGATTAGTAAATTCTTACCAAATTCACTATTTCTCGAAAAGTGGGTTCAAAAATGAGTTTTCTAGTTTGAAATGACAAACGAAAGTGAACTAGATGAGCTCTATGATAGATTGCTTTTTGGATCGTCCCAATATTGACAATGTATAGCATGGAAAAAGTTGAAAATACCAATTTTTACAAATCACGATTTTTTCGAAAAGTCGGTTCAAAAGAGTTTCTAGGTTTGAATGACAAATAAAGGTTAACTGGATGGAGCTGCAACTGAAAATTGCTTTTTTGTCATCATCGCAATATTAGCAAAGTAGAGCACAGAAAGTTGAGATTGTGTCGGCTATCGATCTTAAATTCGCCAGATTAGTAAATTCTTAACAAATTCACTATGGGTTCAAAAGGAGTTTTCTAGTATTGAATGACAAACGAAACGTGAACTAGATGAGCTTTCTACTGATACATTCTTTTGTGATCGTCCCAACTATTGGCAATTTTGTAGGCATGGAAAAAGATAAGATTTATGTCGGGTATCGATCTTAAGTTCGCCAGATTAGTAAATTGTTTACAAAATTCACGATTTTCTCGAAAAGTGGGTTCAAAATTAGTTTTCTAGGTTTGAATGACAAACGCAAGTAAACTAGATGAGGCTTCTACTGATGCATTGCTTTTGTGTCGTCCCAAAACCCCCCCCCCCCCAAAAAAAAACAACACCCCCCCCCACTCTCCCCCCCACCCCCCTCCTAAAAAAACCCCCTTCCAAAAAAACCTCCCCCCCCCCAAAAACAAAATATTGGGCAATGTTATAGCATGGAAAAGCTGAGATTTACCCAATTTTTAAAAAATTCACGATATTTCTCGAAAAGTGTGGTTTTCCAAATGAGTTTCTAGGTTTGAATGACAAACGAAAGTGGAAACTAGATGCGCTTCTTACTGAAAATTGGCTTTTTGTGATCGTCCCAATATTGGCAATGTTCTAGCACGGAAAAGCTGAAAAAAGTTCACGATTTTTTGCGAAAAGTGGGTTCAAAATGAGTTTTTTAGGTTTTGAATGACAAATAAAAGGTAAAATGGATGGAACTGCATAATGGATACATTGCTTTTTGTGATCGTCCAAATATTAGGCAATGTTATAGCATGGAAAAGCTGAGATTACCCAATTTTACAAAAATTCCAGATTTTTTCGAAAGGGGTCAAAATGAGTTTCAAGGTTTGAATGACCAAAACGAAAGTGAACTAGATGCAGCTTCTTACTGATTTACATTGCTTTGTGATCGTCCCAATATTGGCAATTTTGTAGCATGGAAAGATAAATTATGTCTGGTAATCGATCTAGGTTCGCCAGATTAGTCAATTTTTACCGAATTCACGATTCTCGAAAAAGTGGCGCTCACAAATAAGTTTGCTAGGGTTTCGACTGACAAACGAAATTGAACTAGATCAGCTTCTACTGATGTACATTGCTTTTTGTAATGTCCCAATATTGACAATGTTATAGCATGGAAAAAGCTGAAAATACCCAATTTTTACAAATTCAGATTTTCGAAAGTGGGTTCAAAATGAGTTTTTTAGTTTGAATGACAAATATAGTAAAATGGATGAGCTGCTAACTGATAAATTGCTTTTGTATCATTCGCAATATTAGCAATGTTAGAGCACAGAAAAGTTAAAGATTATGTCGTATCTATCTTAAATTCGCCAGATTAGGTAAATTTTTACACAACACTATTTTCTCGAAAATTGGGTTCCCAAAATGAGTTTCTAGGTTTGAATGACAAACGAAAGTGAACTAGATGAGCTTCTTAGGATACATTGCTTTTGTGATCGTCCCAATATTGGCACAAAGTTATAGCATGGAAAATTGAACATAGTCAAATTTTACAAATTGTCCCCCCCGATTTTTTCGAAAAAGTGGGTTTAAAAAAAAAATGAGTTTTTTAGGGTTTGAATGAAAACGAAAGTGACACTAGATGAGCGCTTCTGATAAATTGCCTTTTTGTGATCGTCCCATATTGCAATGCTTATAGCACCCGGAAAAAGCTGAAATACCCAATTTTTACAAATTTCCGATTTTTCGAAAGTGGGTTCACAATGGAGTTTTTTAGGTTTTTGAATGACAAATATAGGTAAACTGGATGAGCTGCCTAACTGAAAATTGCTTTTTGTCATCATCGCAATATAGCCATGTTAGAGACAGAAAAGTTAAGATATGTCGTATCGATCTTAATTCGCCAGATTAGTAAATTTTACCAAACACTATTTTCTCGAAAAGTGGGTTCAAAATGAGTTTTCTAGGTTTGAATGAACAAACGAAAGTGAAACTAGATGAGCTTCTACTGATACATTGCTTTTTTGTGATCGTCCCAATATTGGCAATTTTGTAGCATGCGAAAAGCTGAAAATACTCAATTTTTACAAGTTCCACCGATTTTTTCGAAAATGGGTACAAAATGAGTTTTTAGGTTTGAGTGACAAATATAGGTAAAACTGGATGAGCTGCTAACTGATAAATGCTTTTTGTCATCATGCAATATGCAATGTTAGAGCACAGAAAAGTTGAGGCTTGTGTCGGTTATCGATCTTAAGTTCGCCAGATTAGTCAATTTTTACAAATCACGATTTTTCTCGAAAGTGGGTTCAAAATAAGTTTTCTAGGTTTGAATGACAAACGAAAGGAACTAGATGAGCGTCTTATGATACATTGCTTTTTGTAATCGTCCCAATATTGGCAATGCTTATAGTGCACGGAAAAGCTGAAATACTCAATTTTACAAATCACGATTTTTTTTCGAAAGTGGGTTCAAAATGAGTTTTTAGGTTGAATGACAAAATATAGGTCAACTGGGATAAACTGCCTAAACTGATAAATTGCTTTTTGTCATCATCGCAATATTGGCAATGTTAGTGTGGAGCCCCCCCCCCCGGAAAAGTAAGATTTAGGGTTATCGATCTTAAGTTCGCCAGATTAGTAAATTTTTACACATTCACGATTTTCTCGAAAAGTGGGTTTAAAATTAGTTTTCTAGGTTTGAATGACAAACGTAAAGTAAACTAGCATGAGCTTCTTACTGATGCATGCTTTTATGTGATCGTCCCAAAATATTGGCAATGTTATATGCATTTGTGGAAAAGCTGAGATGTACCAATTTTTACAAATTTCACGATATTCTCGAAAAGTGGGTTCCAATGAGTTTCTAGGTTTGCAATGAAAAACGAAAGTGACTTGATGAGCTTCTACTGATAAATTGCTTTTGTGGATCGTCCCAAATTGCACTGTTCTAGCACGGAAAAGCTGAAAAAAGTTCACGATTTTTTCGAAAAATGGGTTTAAAAAGATTTTTTTTTGTTTGAATGACAAAAAAAAAGGGAAACTGGTGAACTGCTATTGATACATTCTTTTTGTGATCGTCCAATATTGGCAAGTTTAGCATGGAAAAGCTGAGATTTCCCCAAAATTTTACAAATTCACGATTTTTTTCGAAAAGTGGGTTCAAAAATGAGTTTTCTGGTTTTTAAAGACAACGAAAATGAATAATGAGCTTCTTACTGATACTTGCTTTGTGATCGTCCCAATTGGGGAATGTTATGCATGAAAACTGAAAAACCAATTTTTACAAATTCACGATTTTTTTGAAAAGTGGGTCAAAATGAAATTTTTTAGGGTTTTAATGACAAATTAGGTAAACTGGATGAGCTGCTAACTGATAAATTGCTTTTGCATCATCGAAAAATTGGCCAAGTTGGGGCACGGAAAAGTTAAGATTATGTCGGTATCGATCTTAAATTCGCCAGATTAGTAAATTTTTACAAATTCACGATTTTCTCGAAAAGTGGGTTCAAAATGAGTTTTCTAGGTTTTAATGACAAACAAAGTGAAAATAGATGAGTTCTTATGATACATTGCTTTTGTGATCGTCCCAATATTTGGGAATTTTTAGCATGGGAAAATCTGAAAATTAGTTAGTTTTTACAAATCACGATTTTATCGAAAAGTGGGTTTAAAATAAGTTTTTTAGGTTTGGAATGACAAACGAAAGTGAACTAGATAAACTTCTTACTGATAAATTGCTTTTTGTAAACGTCCCAATATGGCAATGTATAGCAGGAAAACTTTAAAATATCAATTTTTACAAATCACGATTTTTCGAAAAGTGGGTTCAAAATGAGTTTTTTTGGTTGAATGACAAATAAAGGTAAACTGGTACTGCTAATGATAAATGCTTTTTGTATCTCCAATATTGGCAATGTTAAGCAGGAAAAGTGAAGTGGAGATTACCCCAAAAAAAATTTTTTCAAATTCAATTTTTCGAAAAAGTGGGTTCAAAATTATTTTCTAGGTTTGAATGACAAAAAGAAACGAGAGCTTCTTACTGAGATGTTTTTTTTATCGCCAAAAATTGGCAAGTTAAGCAGGAAAAGCGAGATTACCCAATTTTTTTTCAAAAATTTTTTCCAAAAATTCAAAAATTTTTTTTTCCCCAAAAAAAGTGGTTCAATAAAGTTTTTGGTTTGAATTTTGAAAAAAGGGAAAAAAAAGACACAAAAGGGGAAAAAAGGAGGGTTTTCTTAAAAGGAAATTTTAAATTGCTTTTTGTATCCCCAAATTTGGAATGTTTAAACAGGGAAAAGCTGAAAATTTTAAAAACAATTTTTAAAACAAAATTTTTCCCAAAAAAAGAAAAAATTTTTTCGAAAAGGGGTTTTCAAAATGAAAAAAAATTTTTTTAAAAGGTTTTTTAAAAAAGGGCCCAAATTAGTAAACTGGATAAAAAAGCAACTGATAATTGCTTTTGTCATCATCGCAATATTTGGAATGTTAGAGCACGAAAAAATTAGTTTGTCGGTATCGATCTTAGGGGTTTGCCCGATAGTCAATTTTTTTAAATTTACGATTTCCGAAAAAATGGGTTAAAATAAATTTTAGGTTTAATGACAACGAAAGGAACGATACTTCTTTTGATACATTGCTTTTTTTTCGTCCAATATTGCAAATTTTAGCATGGGAAAAACTAAAACCCAATTTTTTCAAATCCGATTTTTTCGAAAAGTGGGTTTAAAAAGAGTTTTAGGTTGAATGACAAAAAAGTAACTGGATGAGCGTAACTGATAAAGCTTTTTGTCATATCGAAAAATGGCAGGGTTGAGCACGGAAAGTTAAGATTTGTCGGTTCGATTTAAATTCGCCGATTAGAAATTTTTTCAAAATCACGATTTTCTCGAAAAAGTGGGTTTTCAAAAATGAGTTTTTAGGGGTTTGAATGAACAAAAAAGAAATTATCTAGATGGCTTTTTTGTGATACATTGTTTTGTGACGTCCCCCTATTTGGCAATGTTTTGCATGGGAAAAAAATGAAGAACCCAATTTTTACAAATTACGATTTTTTCGAAAAGTGGGTTCAAATAGTTTTTTAGGTTTTAATGACAAAAAGAAAGTAACAGATGAGCTTCTACTGATACATTGCTTTGTACGTCCCCAAAATTTGGGAAGTATAGCAGGAAAAGCGAAAAACCAATTTTTTACAAATTTACGATTTTTTTGAAAGGGGTTTAAAATAGTTTTTGTTTTTAAAGACAAATAAAGGTAAACTGGAGAGTGCTAACTGATAAATTGCTTTTTTTCATCATCGAAAATTGGGAATGTTGGGGCCGGGAAAGTTAAAATTTTGTCGGTATCGATCTTAAATTCGCCAGATTTGTAAATTTTTTTCAAATTCACATTTTTCGAAAAGGGGTTCAAAAAAGAGTTTTTAGGGTTTTAATGACAAAGAAAGTGAACAGATGGCTTTATGATAAGCTTTTGGATGTCCCAATATTGGAAGTTTAGCATGGAAAATGAAAATAAAATTTTTCAAACACGATTTTTTTTGAAAAGTGGGGAAAAAAGAGTTTTTAGGGTTTTAATGACAAAAAAGTAACTGATAGTTCTAAGATAAATTTCTTTTTGTCTCGTTCCCAATTATTTGGGGCAAAAAAATTTTTAAAAAAGCAAAAAGGAAAAATTTTTTTTTTTAAAAAAAAAAATAGTTCCAAAATTTTTTTTTTCCCCAAATGGGGGCCAAAAAAAAAAAATTTTTTTCCAAAAGTGGGGTTCAAAATAGTTTTTAGGGTTTTAATGACAAATAAGGGAAAAGGAGAGGTAACTGATAAAATTTTTTTTGTCTCAGAATATTGGCAATGTTGAGCAAGGAAAAAAAAAGATTATGTCCCGGATCGATCTTAAATTTGCCACATTAGTAAATTTTTTTAAATTCACTTTTTCTCGAAAATTGGTTCAAAATGATTTTAGGTTTGAATGACAAAGAAATGAACTAGATGAGTTTTATGATACATTGCTTTTGTATGTCCCAAAGGCAATTTTTAGCAGGGAAAACGAAAATATCAATTTTTACAAAACAGATTTTTTTGAAAAAAATGGGAAAAAGGTTTTTTTGGTTTGAAGAAAAAAGGAACGGGGGAGCTCTAAATGATAAAATTTTTTTGTATCCGTTTCAATTTGGCCCCGGGGGGGTTTTAGAAAAAGGCTTGAAAAAAATTCCCATTTTTTCGAAAAATGGGTTCAAATAGTTTTTAGGTTTGAATGAAAAAAAGGTAATGATGACTTTTATGATACATGCTTTTTTTATCGTCCAAAATTGGGAAGTTTTAGCAGGAAAACGAAAAAAAACCCCTTTTTTCAAATCCCCCGATTTTTTTTGAAAAAAGGGGGGTTCAAAATAGTTTTTTAGGGGTTTGAATGAAAAAAAAAAAAGGGGGAAACTGGATGAGCTTTTATATACATTTCTTTTTTGATCGTCCCAATATTTGGGAATTTTAGATGGAAACTGAAAAAACCCAAATTTTTTCAAAATTCACGATTTTTGAAAAGTGGGTTCAAAAGAGTTTTTAGTTTGAATGCAAAAAGGTAAACGGATACTGCTAATATAAAAAGGGTTTTTGTATCATCGAATATTGGCAAGTTGAGACGGAAAAGTTAAAATTTGTCGGTATCAGTTTCCCCTTAAATTTTTTTCCCCGATTTTAAAAGGGGAAAAATTTTTTTTTTAAAAAAAAAAAAATTCACTAAATTTCTTTTTTTTAAAAAGTGGGGGTTAAAAAAATTTTCTAGTTTTTTAAAAGTGGGCAAAAGAAGGTTGGAAAAAATAAAAGATGAGTTAATGTAAATTTCTTTTTTTATCCCCAATATTGGCAATTTGAGCAGGAAAAAATAAGATTATGTCGGTATCGATTTAAGTTGCCAGATAGTAAATTTTACAAAAACACGATTTCTCGAAAAGGGGTTTTAAAAAAATTTCTAGGTTTGAAGACAAAACGAAAGGAACTGGGGTACTTTTATGATCATTGCTTTTTTTAAACGTCCCAATATTGGCAATTTTTAGAGGAAAGCTAAAAAACTCAATTTTAAATTCACGATTTTTTTTTTTTTGGGAAAAATGGGTTAAAAAAAGAGTTTTTTTGGGGTTTTAATGACAAATAAGGTAAAAAGGAACTGCTAACGATAAAATTGTTTTTGTCATCATGAATATTAATTGGCCAAAATGTTGGGGAGCAAACCCCGGCAAAAGTTTTAAAAGGGGTTAAAAAAGTCGGTTTAAAAAAACCGGGCTTTTTTTTAAGGGTTTGCCAAAGGGATAGAAAAAAAAATTTTACAATTCCGATTTTTCGAAAAATGGGGCAAAATAGTTTTTAGGTTTTTTAAGACAAAATAGGGAAACTGGGTGAGCTTAAATGATAAATTTCTTTTTTTATCTCCAAATTTGGCAATGTTAAGCAAGAAAAAAGGCGGAGATTTAACCCCCAATTTTACAAATTCCGATTTCTCGAAAAGGGGTTCAAAAAAAAGGGTTTTCCAAAAAAAAATTGGCCCAAAATTTCTTTTTATGCCCGGGGGGAAAAACTGAAAAAATTTTTAAACCCATTTTTTCAAAAGTGGGTCAAAAAAGTTTTTTAGGTTTAATGAAAATAAGGGAAATGGATGATGCTAATGATAAATTTCTTTTGTATCTCCAATATTGGGAATGTAAGCAAGAAAAAAGTTTTGGGGGATTAACCCCAATTTTTTTACAAATTCACATTTTTCGAAAATGGGTTCAAAATGAGTTTTTTAGGTTTTTAATGACAAAAAGAAAATGAAATAGATGGTTCTACTGATACATGCTTTTTGTGATCGTCCCCAAAATTGGCAATTTTAGCAGAAAAGCTGAAAATACCCCAAATTTTTTCAAAATTCAGATTTTTTCGAAAAGTGGGTTCAAAATGAGTTTTTTTGGTTTGAATGAAAATTAAGGGGAAACTGGATATGCTAACTGATAAAAATTTCTTTTTTTCATCATCGAATATTGGCAATTTAGAGCACGGAAAAGTTAGATTTGTGGATCGAAAAGGGCGCCAGATTTGTAATTTTTTACAAAAATTTACGATTTTCTCGAAAAATGGGTTAAAATAGTTTTCTAGGTTGAATGACAAAAAGAAATGAAAATAAAATAGTCTTACTGATACATGCTTTGTATGTCCCAAATTGGCAATTTTAAAACATTGGAAAGAAAAAAATCAATTTTTACAAATTCACGATTTTTTCGAAAAAAAGGGTTCAAAAAGAGTTTTTTTGGTTTTTAATGACAAAAATAAGGAAAAATGGGGGAGCTTTCCTTTAAAATTTTTTTTAAAAAATTGGGGGTTTTTCCCTTTTTTTTTTCAAAAACCATTTTTGAAAAAGGGGCAAAATTTTTTTTTTGGGGGCAAAAAAAAAGATAAAATTATGCTTTTTTTATTCCCATTTAGTTGCAGAAAAGTAAAATTTTTACAAATTTACGAAATTTTTTTGAAAAGGGGTAAAAAAGATTTTTTAGGTTTAATGACAAACGAAAGTGCTAAGAGCTTTTTTTATGTACATTGCTTTTTGTAAACGTCCAATATTGGCCAATGTTTTAGCAGGAAAAGTGAAAAAACCCCAAATTTTTACAAATTACGATTTTTTGAAAAGTGGGTTCAAAATATTTTTTAGGTTTGAATGACAAATAAAGGAAAAATGATGAGCTTAATGAAAATTTCTTTGCATCATCGAATATTGGGAATGTTGAGCACAAAAAAAGATTGTCGGGGATCAAATTTGCCAGATTTGTAAAATTTAAAATTCACGATTTTCTCGAAAATGGGTTTAAAATGGGTTTTTTAGGTTTGAAAGACAAAAAAGAAAGGGGAACTAGATGAGCTTTAGGGTACATTGCTTTTTGTATGTCCCAAAATTTGGGGAAAGTATAGAGGAAAATTTGGGAAAAAATAATTTTTAAACAAACACGTTTTTTTGAAAAAATGGGTTAAAATAGTTTTTTTTTGGTTTTAATGAAAAAAAGTAAAATGATGAGTTTTAAGTAAATTGTTTTTTACTCCCAAATTGCCAAATTTTTAAACCCGGAAAAATCTGAAAATAGTAATTTTTTCAATCCATTTTTTCGAAAAGTGGGTTCAAAATGAGTTTTTAGGTTTGATGACAATAAAAGGGAAAATGGGTGAGCTCTAATTTATACATTTCTTTTTGGATCGTCCCAAATTGGCAATGTTAGCAGGAAAGCTGAAAATACCAATTTTTACAAATCACGAATTTTTTTAAAGTGGTCAAAATAGTTTTTAGGTTTTTAATGACAAAAAGGTAAACTGGTAGCGCTAATTAAATTGCTTTTGCATCACGAATATTGGGAATGTTAGAGCACGGAAAAAAATTAAGATATGCGGGATCGATCTTAATTCGCCAGATAGTAAATTTTAAAATCACTTTTTTCGAAAATGGGTTTAAAAAGAGTTTTTAAAGGTTTGAATGACAAACGAAAAGGGGGAACTAGAAGGTTCTTTCCCGATACATTGTTTTTTTGATGTCCCAATTTGGAATTTTTTAGCATGGAAAGCTAAAATACCAAATTTTTACAATTCACGATTTTTGAAAAGGGGTCAAATGAGTTTTTTAGGGTTTTAATGACAAAATTTAAATAAACTGGATGAGCTGCTAACTGATAAATTTCTTTTGCATCATCGAAAAATTGGCAATGTTGGAGCACGGAAAAGTAAAAAATGTCGGTATCGATCTTAAGTTCGCCAGATAGTAAAATTTTTCAAATTCAGATTTTCTCGAAAAATGGGGTTTAAAATGATTTTTTTAGGGTTTTAAAGAAAACAAAGTGAAAATAGATACTCTTTTGATACATTGCTTTTTGTATCGTCCCCCAATATTGGGAATTTTGAGGGC
>JANFPS010000303.1:0-19892 GCA_024703675.1 Drosophila nebulosa
ACCTTTTGAAAAATTTAAAAAATTTTTTAAAAATTTTTTTTAATTTTTTTCTAAAATTCCTTGGGCTTAAAAAGCAATTTTTAGTTAAGGCATCATTACTTACTTTTGTCATTCAAAACCCAGAAAATCATTTGAACCCACTTTTCGGGGGAAAATCGTGAATTTGTAAAAATTTAGTTTTCTCAACTTTTCCGTGCTCTAACTTTGCAAATATTGGGACGATTTAAAAAAGCAATGTTTCAGTTAGTAGCGCATCCAGTTTACTTACTTTGTCATTTAAAACCTAGAAAACTCATTTGAACCCACTTTTCGAGAAAATCGTGAATTGTAAAAATTCAGTTTTCTCAACTTTTCGTGCTCTACTTTGCCAATATTGGGACGATTTAAAACAGCAATGTTTCAGTATAGCGCATCCAGTTACTTACTTTTTCATTCAAACCTAGAAACTCATTTTGAACCCACTTTTCGAGAAATCGTGAATTTGTAAAAATTCAGTTTTCTCACTTTTCCGTGCTCTAACTTTGCATATTGGGACGATTTAAAAAGCAATGTTTGAGATAGTAGCGCATCCAGTTTACTTACTTTTGTCATTCAAACCTAGAAAACTCATTTTTAAACTACTTTTTGAGAAAATCGTGAATTTGCAAAAATCAGTTTCTCAACTTTTCCGTGCACTAACTTGCCAATATGGACGATTTCAGTTAGTTTCAGTTAGTAGATCACCAGTTACTTACTTTTGTCATTCAAACCAGAAAACTCATTTTGAACCCACTTTTCGAGAAAATCGTGAATTTGTAAAAATTCAGTTTTCTCAACTTTTCCGTGCTCTAACTTTGCCAATATGGGACGATTTAAAAAAGCAATGTTTCAGTTAGTAGCGTCATCCAGTTTGCTTACTTTTGTCATTAAAACCCAGAAAACTCATTTTGAACCCACTTTTCGAGAAAATCGTGAAATTTGTAAAATTCAGTTTTCTCAACTTTTCCGTGCTCTAACTTTGCCAATATTGGGACGATTTAAAAAAGCAATGTTTCAGTTAGTAGCGCATCCAGTTTGCTTACTTTTGTCATTCAAACCCAGAAAACTCATTTTGAACCCACTTTTCGACAAAATCGTAAATTTGTAAAAATTCAGTTTTCTCAACTTTTTCCGTGCTCTAACTTTGCCAATATTGGGACGATTTAAAAAGCAATGTTTCAGTTAGTAGCGCATCCAGTTTACTTACTTTTGTCATTCAAACCTAGAAAAGTCATTTTTAACCCACTTTTCGACAAAATCTGAAATTTGTAAAAATTTTAGTTTTCTCAACTTTTCCCTTGCTCTAAATTTGCCAATATTGGGACGATTTAAAAAAGCAATGTTTTTAGTTAGTAGCGCATCCAGTTTACTTACTTTTGTCATTCAAACCTAGAAAACTCATTTTGACCCACTTTTCAAAAAAATCGTGATTTGTAAAAATTCAGTTTCTCAACTTTTCGTGCTCTAACTTTGCCAATATTGGGACATTAAAAAAACAATGTTTCAGTTAGTAGCGCATCCAGTTTACTTACTTTTCATTCAAAACCCAGAAAACTCATTTTGAACCCACTTTTTTGAAAATCGTGAATTTGTAAAAATTCAGATTTTTCTCAACTTTTCCGGGGCTCTAACTTTGCCAATATTGGGACGATTTAAAAAAACAATGTTTCAGTTTGTGCGCATCCGTTTTCTTACTTTTTTCATTCAAACCTAGAAAAACCTTTTTAAACCCACTTTTTTTGGGAAAAAAAATTTTTTAATTAATTTTCTCAACTTTTCCGTGTTTTAACTTTGCCAATATTGGGACATTTTAAAAAGCAATGTTTTAGTTGTGGCTCATACAGTTTACTTACTTTTTCCCTTCAAACCTAGAAAACTAATTTTGAACCCACTTTTTGAGAAAATCGTGAAATTTTTAAAAATTCAGTATTCTCAACTTTTTTCGTGTTCTAACTTTGCCAATATTGGGACGATTTAAAATTTTTGTCCATTCAAACCTAGAAGCTCATTTTGAACCCACTTTTCAAGAAAATCGTGAATTTGTTAAAATTCAGTTTTCGTGAACGTTTCCGTGCTCTTACTTTGTCCAATATTGGGACGATTTAAAAAGCATGTTTCAGTTAGTAGCGCATCATTTTTACTTACCTTTTTGTTCATTCAAACCTAGAAACTCATTTGAACCCCTTTTCGAGAAATCGTGAATTTGTAAATTCATTATTCTCACTTTTCCGTGCTCTAACTTTGGCCACTATTTGGGACGATTTAAAATAGCAATCTTTCCAGATAGTAGCGCATCCTGTTACTTACTTTTGGCATTCAAACCTAGAAAACTCATTGAACCCTACTTTTCGAGAAATCGTGACTTGTAAAAATTCAGTTTTCCTCAACTTTTCACGTGCTCTAACCTTTGCCAATATTGGTGGACGATTTAAAAAAGCAATGTTTTGAGATAGAGCGCATCCAGTTTTACTTACTTTTTGTCATTCAAACCCAGAAACTCATTTTGAACCCACTTTTCGAGAAAATCGTGAATTTGTAAAAATTCATATTCTCACTTTTCCGTGCTCTAACTTTGCCATATTGGGACGATTTAAAAAAGCAATCTTTACAGTAGTAGCGCAATCCTGTTTACTTTACTTTTGTCATTCAAACCTAGAAAACTCATTTGAACCCACTTTTCGGAAATCGTGAATTTGTAACAATTTAGTTTTCTCAACTTTTATTTGTGCGCGTGCAACTTTTTGCCAATATGGGGACGATTTAAAAAAGCAATGTTTCGTTATAGCGCATCCAGTTTTACTTACTTTGTCATTCAACCTAGAAACTCATTTTGAACCCAACTTTTCGAGAAATTCGTGAATTTGTAAAAATCAAGTATTCATAACTTTTCCTTGCTCTAAATTTTGAAAATATTGGACGATTTAAAAAGGAATGTTTTCAGTTTAGTAGCGCATCCGTTTACTTACTTTTGTCATTCAAACCTCGAAAACTAATTTTGACCCACTTTTCGAGAAAATCGTGGAAATTTGTAAAAATCAGTTTTCTTCAACTTTTCGTGCTCTAACTTGCCAATATTGGGACGAGTAAAAAGCAATGTTTTCAGTTAGTAGCGCTCCGTTTCTTACTTTTTCATTCAACCTAGAAAACTCTTTGAACCCACTTTCGGGGAGAAATCGTGAATTTTTGTAAAAAATTCAGCCTTTTCTCAACTTTTCCGTGCTCTTAAACTTGCCCAATTATTGGGACGATTAAAAAAGCAATGTTCAGTTAGTACGCATCCAGTTTACTTACTTTTGTCATCAAACCTAGAAAAGTCATTTGAACCCACTTTTCGAGAAATCGTGATTTGTAAAAATTTCAGTTTTCCCTCAACTTTCACCAGGATAGAACTTTGCCAATATTGTGAGATTTAAAAAGCAATGGTTTCAGTTAGTAAGCGCATCCTTTTACTTACTTTGTCATTAAAACCTGAGAAAACTCATTTGAACCCACTTTTCGGAGAAAATCGTGACTTTGTGTAAAATTCTTTTCCAACTGTTCCGTGCTCTAACTTTGGCCAATATGGGACGATTTAAAACGCAATGTTTCAGTTAGTAGCTCATCCAGTTTACCTTCATTTGTCGTTCAAACCTAGAAAACTTATTTTGAACCCACTTTTCGAGACGACCGTGACTTTGTAAAATTTAAGTATTCTCAACTTTGCCGTGCTCTAACTTTGCCAATATTGGGAAGATCTTAAAAAGCAATGTTTTTGATATAGTACGCTCCAGTTACTTACTTTTGTCATTCAAAACCTAGAAAACTTCATTTTTTAACCTACTTTTTGAGAAAAATCGCGATTTGTAATTAAGTTTTCTCACTTTCCGTGCTCTAACTTGCCAATATTGGGACGATTTAAAAAAGCAATGTTTCAGTTAGTAGCGCATCCAGTTTCTTACTTTTTGTCATTAAAACCTAAAAACTCATTTGAACCCACTTTTCGAGAAATCGTGAATTTGTAAAAAATCAGTTTGCTCAACTTTTCGTGCTCTAACTTTTGCCAATATTGGACGATTTAAAAAATCATGTTTCAGTAGTAGCGCATCCAGTTTACTTACTTTGTCATTTCAACGCTAGGGAAAAATCAATTTTGAACCCACTTTTCGAGAAAATCGTGAATTTGTAAAAATTCAGTTTTCTCACCTTTCCGCTCTAACTTTGCCAATATTGGACGATTCAAAAAGCATGTTGAGATAGTAGCGCATCCAGTTAATTACTTTTGTCATTCAAACCTAGAAAACCTTTGAAACCCACTTTTTCGAGAAATCGTGAATTTGTAAAATTCGTTATCTCAACTTTTCGGCTCTAACTTTGGCCAATATTGGACGATTTCAAAAAGCAATCTTTCAGATAGTAAGGCATCCTGTTTATTACTTTTTGTCATTCAAAACCTAGAAAACTCATTTTGAAACCCCCTTTTCGAGAAAATCGTGAAACTTGTAAAATTCAGTTTCTCACTTTTCCGTGCTCTAACTTTTGCCAATATTGGGACGATTTAAAAAGCAATGTTTGAGATAGTAGCGCAATCAGTTTACTTACTTTTGTCCATTCAAACCCTGAAAACTCATTTTGAACCCACTTTTCGAAAAATCGTGATTTGTAAAAATTCAGTATTCTCAACTTGGACACACGGGGGCTCTAACTTTGGCCAATATTGGGACGATTTAAAAAAGCAATCTTCAGATAGTAGCGCATCCTGTTACTTACTTTTGTCATTCAAACCTAGAAAACTCATTTTTGAACCACTTTTTCGAGAAATCGTGAATTTTGTAAAAATTTAGTTTTTCTCAACTTTCCGGGGGGGGCGTCATAACTTTGCCAATTGGGACATTTAAAGGCAATGTTTCAGTTTATAGCGCATCCAGTTTACTTACTTTTGTCATTCCAAACCTAGAAACCATTTTTTGAACCACTTTTCGAGAAATCGTGAATTTGTAAAAATTTCAGGTATTCATAACTTTTTTCCTGCTCTAATTTTGAAATATTGGACGATTTAAAAAGAATGTTTCAGTTAGTAGCGCATCCAGGTTTACTTACTTTTGTCATTCAAACCTAGAAAACTAATTTTTGACCCCACTTTTCGAGAACATCGTGAATTTTGTAAAATTCAGTTCTCACCTTTTCCGTGCTCTAACTTTGCCATCTATTGGAGCGATTTAAAAAAGCAATGTTTCAGTTATAGCGCATCCAGTTTACTTACCTTTTGTCATTCAAACCTAGAACTTCATTTGAACCCTTTTCGAGAAAATCGTGAATTTGTAAAAATTCAGTTTTTTCCCTCACTTTTTCCGTGCTCTAACTTTTGCCATATTGGGAGCGATTTAAAAAGGCAATGTTTTGAGATAGTACGCATCCAGTTTACTACTTTGTCATTCAAACTAGAAAAAGTCAATTTGAACCCCACTTTCGAGAAAATCGTGAATTGTAAAAATTTCAGTTTTTCTTAACTTTTCCGTGCTCTAACTTTGCCAATATTGGGACGATTTAAACAGCAATGTTTCAGTTAGTAGCGCATCCATTTTACTTCCTTTTGTCTTAAACCTAGAAAACTCATTTGAACCCACTTTTCGAGAAAATCGTGAATTTGTAAAAAATTCAGTTTTCTCAACTTTCCGTGCTCTAACTTATGCCAATTATTGGGACGATTTAAAAAAGCAATGTTTCAGTTAGTAGCGCATCCATTTACTTTACTTTTGTCATTCAAACCTAGAAAACTCATTTTTTGAACACCACTTTTCGGAAATCGTGAATTGTTAAAAATTCAGTTTTCTCAACTTTGCCGTGCTCTAACTTTGCCAATATGGGACGATTTAAAAAAAAGCAATGTTGAGATAGTAGCGCATCCAGTTTACTTACTTTTGTCATTCAAACCTAGAAAACCTCATTGTTTAACCTACTTTTTTTTTGAGAAAATCGGAATTTTAGATTAGTTTTCTCAACTTTTCCGTCTCTAACTTTTGCCAATATTGGGACGATTTAAAAAAAGCAATGTTTCCGTTAGTAGCGCAATCCCCCCACACAAAGTTTAAACTTACTTTTGTCATAAAACCTCGAAAACTCATTTGACCCCACACTTTTCGAAAAATCGTGATTTGTAAAAATTCAGTTTGCTCAACTGTTCCGGGGGTGCTCTAACTTGGCCAATATTGGGGGGACGATTAAAAATCAATGTTTCAGTTAGTAGCGCATCCAGTTTACTTACTTTTGTCATTCAAACCTAGAAAACTCATTTTGACCCCACTTTTCGAGAAAATCGTGAATTTGTAAAAATTCAGTTTTCTCAACTATTTCGTGCTCTAACTTGCCAATATTGGCACGATTTAAAACAGCATGTTGAGATAGTAGCGCATCCAGTTTACTTACTTTTTTCATTCAAACCTGTAAACTCATTTTAAACCTACTTTTTTGAGAAAATCGTGAATTTGCAAAATTAGTTTTCTTCAACTTTTCCGTGCTCTAACTTTGCCAAAATTGGGACGATTTAAAAAAAGCATGTTTCAGTTAGTAGATCGCCAGTTTTACTTCCTTTTGTCATTCAAACCCAGAACAACTCATTTTGAACCCACTTTTTCGAGAAAATCGTGAATTTGTAAACATTCAGTTTTCTCAACTTTTTCGTGCTCTACCTTTGTTAATTTGGGACATTAAAAAAGCAATGTTTCAGTTAGTAGCGCATCCAGTTTTACATTACTTTTGTCATTCAAACCTAGAAAACTCATTTTTACCTACTTTTTTCAGAAAATCGTGAATTTGTAAAAATTCAGTTTCCTCACTTTTTCCGTGCTCGAACTTTGGCAATATTGGACGATTTAAAAATCAATGTTCAGTTAGTAGCGCATCCAGTTTACTTTTGTCATTCCAACCCCAAAAACTCATTTGAACCCACTTTTCGGAAATCATGATTTGTACAAATTCCAGTTGGTCTCAACTTTTCCGTGCCCTAACTTTGTATATGGACGATTTTAAAAACAAGGCATGTTTTTTAGTTTAGTGGCTCATACAGTTTTACTTACTTTTGTCATTCAAACCGAGAAAACTATTTTGAACAAACTTTCGAGAAAATCGTGAATTTGTAAAAACTTCGTATCTCAACTTTTTACGGGGGGGGGTGTTCTAAAACTTTGGCCAATATTGGGACGATTAAAAAGCAATGTTTCAGTTAGAGCCAATCCCAGTTTAACTTACTTTTGTCATTCAAACCTAGAAAACCTCATTTTTACCTACTTTTTGAGAAAATCGTGAATTTGTAAAAATTCTGTTGCCTCAACTTTTCCGTGCTCTAACTTACCAATAGGGGGACGATTTAAAAAAGCATTGTTTCAGTTAGTAGCGCATCCAGTTTATTTACTTTTGTCATTCAAGACCTAGAAAACTCATTTTGAACCCACTTTAGAGAAAATCGGTGGAATTTGGGTAAAAATTCATTTTCTCAACTTTTCCGTTCTCTACTTGTTAATATGGGGACGAAGTAAATAAGCAGATGTTTTAGTTAGTGGGCTCATACAGTTTTACTTAATTTTTGTCATCAAACCTAGAAAACCACTTTGAACCCACTTTTCGAGAAAATCGTGAATTTGTAAAAATTAAGTTTCTCAAATTTTTCGTTTTTAAATTTGCCAATATTGGGACGATTTTTTAAAAAAACAAAGTTTAGTTAGTAGCGCTCCAGTTTTACTTTTTATTCAAACCTAGAAAAAATCATTTTGAACCCACTTTTCAGAAAAACGTGAAATTTTTAAAAATTTAGTATTCTCAACTTTTCCTTTCTCTAAATTTGCCCAAAATTGGGACGATTTAAAAAAGCAAAGTTTTATTAGAGCGATCCTTTCTTCTTTTGTCATTCAAACCTAGAAAAAACTCATTTTTTAAACCCCGTTTTCGAAAAAATCGTGAATTTGTAAAAATTCAGTATTCCCAACTTTTTCCCTGCTCTAACTTTGCAATATTGGGACGAAATTTAAAAAAACAAAGTTTCAGTAGTAGACACCAGTTTACTTTTTTTTGTCATTCAAACCTAGAAAAAATTTTTGAACCCCTTTTCGAGAAAGTCGTGAAATTTTTAAAAAATTTGTTTTCTCAATTTTTTCCGTCTCTCTTTGCCAATAGGGGGCATTTAAAAAAGCAATGTTTTTTAGGAGTGCATCCAGTTTACTTGCTTTGTCACTCCAACCTAGAAAACTCATTTTGAACCCCTTTTCGGAAAATCGTGAAAAAGGGGGAAAAATTTTATTCTCAAATTTCCCTGCTTTAATTTTTCCAAAATTGGAAAATTTAAATAAGCAATTTTCAGTTTGTAGCGCACCGTTTTCTTACTTTTGTCATTCAAAACCCAGAAAACTCATTTTTTAAACCCACTCTTTAAGAAAATCGTGAATTTTAAAATTCAGTTTTTCAAATTTTGGGGGCTCAACTTGCCAATATGGGGGCGATTTAAAAAAACAATGTTTTTTAGTGGCTCATACAGTTTACTTACTTTTTCTTTAAACCTGAAATCATTTTTTTCCTACTCTTTAAGAAAAAAGTGGATTTGTAAAAATTTAGTTTTCAACTTTTCCCCTGCTCTAACTTTTTCCAATATGGGGGGATTTAAAAAAAACAAAGTTTTAGTTTGGGTCTACAGTTTACCCTTTCTTTGTCATTCCAAAATAGAAAACTAATTTTGAACCCCCTTTTCGAGAAAATCGTGAATTTGTAAAAAATTTGCTTTTCAACTTTTTCGTTTTTTAAATTTGCCAATATTGGGGCGATTTAAAAAAGCAATGTTTTCAGTTAGTAGCGCATCCATTTTTTTACTTTTGTCATTCAAACCTAGAAAACTCATTTGGAGACCACTCACACAAGAGAAACGGAATTTGTAAAATTCAGTATTCCAAACAGTTTTCCGTGCTCTAAACTGCCAATATGGGACGACTTTAAAAAAGCAAAGTTTCAGTAGTAGCGACATCCGTTACTACTTTTGTCATTCCCCCAAATATCTAGAAACTCATTTTTCGACAAACCCACTTTTGCGAAAAAAATCGTGAATTTGTAAAAGTCGTATTCTCAATTTCGGTGCTCTAACTTTGCCAATATTGGGACGATTTAAAAAAGCCATGTTTCAGTTAGTAGCGCATCCAGTTTACTTACTTTTGTCATTCAAACCTAGAAAACTCACTTTGAACCCACTTTTCGAGAAAATCGTGAATTTGTAAAAATTTAGTTTTCTCATCTTTTCCGTGCTTTAACTTTGCCAATATTGGGACGATTTAAAAAAGCAATTTTCAGATAGTAGTGCATCCAGTTTACTTACTTTTGTCATTCAAACCTAGAAAACTCATTTTGAACCCACTTTTCAAAAAATCGTGAATTTGTAAAAATTCAGTTTTCTCAACTTTTCCGTGCTCTAACTTTGCCAATATTGGGACGATTTAAAAAAGCAATGTTTCAGTTAGTAGCGCATCCAGTTTACTTACTTTTGTTATTCAAACCTAGAAAACTCATTTTGAACCCACTTATTGAGAAAATCGTGAATTTGTAAAAATTCAGTTTTCTCAACTTTTCCGTGCTCTAACTTTGCCAATATTGGGACGATTTAAAAAAGCAATGTTTCAGTTAGTAGCGCATCCAGTTTACTTACTTTTGTCATTCAAACCTAGAAAACTCATTTTGAACCCACTTTTCGAAAAAATCGTGAATTTGTAAACATTCAGTTTTCTCAACTTTTCCGTGCTCTAACTTTGCCAATATTGGGACGATTTAAAAAAGCAATGTTTCAGTTAGTAGCGCATCCAGTTTACTTACTGTTTTCATTCAAACCTAGAAAACTTATTTTTAACCTACTTTTCGAGAAAATCGTGAATTTGTAAAAATTCAGTTTTCTCAACTTTTCCGTGCTCTAACTTTGCTAATATTGGGACGATTTAAAAAAGCCAATGTTTCAGTTAGTAGATCATCCAGTTTACTTACTTTTGTCATTCAAACCCAGAAAACTCATTTTGAACCCACTTTTCGACAAAATCGTGAATTTGTAAAAATTCAGTTTTCTCCAAAACTTTTTTGTTTTTTTGGTTTTTTTTTCCGTGCTCTAACTTTTGCCATATTGGACGCATTTAAAAAAGCAATGTTCAGTTAGTAGCGCATCCAGTTTACTTACTTTTGTCATTCAAACCATAAAACTCATTTGAACCCCTTTCCGAAAAAATCTGGAATTTGTAAAAATTCAGTTTTTCTCAACTTTTCCGTGCTCTAACTTTGCCCAATATTGGGACGATTTAAAAAAGTAATGTTTCAGATAGTAGCGCATCCAGTTGTTTACTTACTTTTGTCATTCAAACCTAGAAAACTCATTTTCAGCTACTTTTGAGAAAGTCGTGAATTTTGTAAAAATTCAGTCTTTCTCAACTTTTCAGTGCTCTAACTTTGCCAATATTGGCGATTTAAAAAAGCATGTTTCAGTTTAGTAATCTCCAGTTTACTTACTTGGGTCATTCAAACCCAGAAAACTTCAATTTTGAACCCACTTTCGACAAAATCGTGAATTTGTAAAAATTCGTTTTCTCAAACTTTCCGTGCTCTAACTTTGCCAATAGTGGGACGATTGAAAAAAAGCTTGTTTCAGTTGAGTAAGCGCTTCCAGTTTACTTTACTTTTGTCATTCAAACTAGAAAACTCATTTTGAAACCCACTTTTTCGAGAAACGTGAATTTGCAAAAATTCAGTTTTCTCAACTTTTCCGTGCTCTAACTTTGCCAATATTGGGACGATTTAAAAAAGCATTGTTTTCAGTTAAGTAGCGCATCCAGTTTTACTTACTTTTGTCATTCAAACCTAGGAAACTCACTTTGGGAACCCACTTTTCGGAAAATCGTGAATTTGTAAAAATGTTAGTTTTCTCATCTTTTCCGTGCTTTAACTTTGCCAATATTGGTACCGATTTAAAAAAGCAATTTCAGATAGTAGTGGCATCCAGTTTACTTACTTTTTGTCATTCAACGCTAGAAAACTCATTTTGAACCCACTTTTCAGGAAATCGTGGATTTTGGAAAAATTCAGGTATTCCCAACTTTTTCCGTGCTCTAACTTTTGCCAATATTGGGACGATTTAAAAAAGCAATGTTTCAGTTGGTAGCGCATCCAGTTTACTTACTTTTGTTATTCAAACCTAGAAAACTAACTCATTTTGAACCCAACTTATTGAGAAAATCGTTGAATTGTACAAAATTCAGTTTTCTCAACTTTGTTCCGTGCTCTAACTTTGCCAATAGTGGGACGATTAAAAAAGCAATGTTTCCAGTTTAGTAGCGCATCCAGTGTTACCTTACTTTTGTCATTCAAACCTAGAAAACTCATTTTGAACCCCTTTTTTTCGAAAAAATCGTGAATTTTAAAAATTCAGTTTTCTCAACTTTTCCGTGCTCTAACTTTGCCAATATTGGGACGATTTAAAAAGCAATGTTTCAGTTAGTAGCAGCATCCAGTTTACCTTCTGTTTTCATTCAAACCTAGAAAAACTTTATTTTTACCTACTTTTCGAGAAAATCGTGAATTGTAAAAATTAAGTTTTTCTCACTTTCCGTTCGCTAACTTTGGCTATATTTAGGACGATTTAAAAAAGCAATGTTTCAGTTAGTAGAATCATCCAGGTTTACTTTACTTTTGTCATTCAACCCAGAAAACTCATTTTGAACCCACTTTTTCGACAAAATCGTGAATTTGTAAAAATTCAGATTTTCTCAACTTTTTCCGTGCCTCTAACTTTGGCAATATTGGACGATTTAAAAAAGCAATGTTTTTAGTTAGTAGCTCATCCATTTAACTTACTTTTGTCATGTCAAAACCTAGAAAACTAATTTTGAACCCGCTTTTCGAGAAAATCGTGGAATTTGTAAAAATCCAGTATTCTCAACTTTCGTGCTCTAACTTTGCCAATATTGGGACGATTTAAAAAAGCAATCCTTCAGTTAGAAGCGCATCTAGTTTACTTACACTACTTTTGGTCATCAAACCCAGAAACTCATTTTTAAACCCACTTTTCGAGAAAATCGTGAATTTGTAAAATTCAGTTTTCTCAACTTTTCCGTGTCTCTAACTTTTGCCAATTTGGACGATTTAAAAACGCATTGTTTTCAGTTAGTAGCGCCATCCAGTTTTACTTACTTTTGTCATTCAACACCTAGAAACTCATTGAACACACTTTTCGAGAAATCTGAATTTGCAAACAATTCAGTTTT
Source organism: Drosophila nebulosa (assembly GCA_024703675.1). Classification (NCBI taxonomy): domain Eukaryota; kingdom Metazoa; phylum Arthropoda; class Insecta; order Diptera; family Drosophilidae; genus Drosophila; species Drosophila nebulosa. The sequence goes on from JANFPS010000303.1 coordinate 12,267, forward strand.
CTTCACTTTTCCGGCTCTACTTTGCATATCTGGGACGATTTTAAAAAGCATTGTTTCAGTTAGTACGCATCCAGTTTACGTACCTTTGTCATTCAAACTAGAAAACTCATTTTTAACCTACTTTTTGAGAAAAATCGTGAATTTGTAAAAATTCGTATTCTCACTCTTCCGTGCTCTAACTTTTGCCAATATTGGGAACGATTTAAAAAAGCAGTGTTTCAGTTAGTAGATCATCCAGTTTGATCTTCGTTTGTGTCATTTCCAAAAACCAGAAAACTCATTTTGAACTCCACTTTCACAAAATTCGTGAATTGTAAAAATTCGTTTCTCAACTTTTCCGTGCTCTAACTTTGGCCCAATATTGGGACATTTAAAAAAGCATTGTTTTCAGTTAGTAGCGCATCCATTTACTTCACTTTTGTCATTCAACCTAAGAAAACAACTCATTTTGAACCCACTTTTCGAGAAAATCTGAATTTGTAAAAATTTCAGTTTTTTCCTCACTTTTCCGTGCTCTAACTTTGCCAATATTGGGACGATAAAAAAGCTTGGTTTCAGTTATAGCGCAATCTCTGAGTTTAACTTACTTTTGTCATTCAAAACCTAGAACTCACTTTGACCCCTTTTCGAGAAAATCGTGATTGTGTAAAAATTTAGTTGTTCTCATCTTTTCCGTGTCTCTAACTTTGCTAATATTGGGACGATTTAAAACATGTTTCGTTAGTAGCGCATCCAGTTTACTTACTTTTGTTATTCAAACCTAGAAAACTCATTTTGAACCCACTTATTGAGAAAAATCGTGAATTTGTAAAAATTAGTTTTTTCTCACTTTTTCCGTGCTCTAGACTTGCCCAATATTGGGACGATTTAAAAAAGGCAATGTTTTCAGTTAGTAGGCGCATCCAGTTTACTTACATTTGTCATTCAAACCTAGAAAACTCATTTTAAACCCACTTTTCGAAAAAATAATACGTGAAATATGTAAAAATTCATTTTTCTCAACTTTTCCGTGCTCTAACTTTGCCAATATTGGGACCGATTTAAAAAAGCAATTTTCAGTAGTACGCAATCCAGTTTACTTACTGTTTTCATTCAACCTAGAAAACTTATTTTTAACCTACTTATCGAGAAAAATCGTGGAATTTGGTAAAATTCAGTATTTTTCTCAACTTTTCCGTGCTCTAACTTTGCTAAATATTGGACGATTTAAAAAAGCAATGTTTCAGTTAGTATATCATCCAGTTTACTTACTTTTGCCATTCAAACCCAGAAAACTCATTTTGAACCCACTTTTCGCAAAATGCGTGAATTTGTATAAAATTCAGTATTCTCAACTTTTCCGTGCCTAAACTTTGCACAATTTGGGACGATTTAAAAAAGCATGTTTCAGTTAGTAAGCGCATCCAGTTTACTTACTTTCTGTTATTCAAACCTAGAAAACTCCATTTTGAACCCACTATTGAGAACATCGTGAATTTTGTAAAAATTCAAGTTTTCTCAACTTTTTCCGTGCTCTAACTTTGCCAATATTGGGACTAAATTTAAAAAAGGCAATGTTTTCAGCTAGTAGCGCATCCAGTTTACTTACTTTTGTCATCAAACCTAGAAAACTCATTTTGAACCCACTTTTCAAAAAATCGTGAGTATGTAAAAATTCAGTTTCTCTCAACTTTTTCCGTGCTCTAACCTTGCCAATATGGGACGATTTAAAAAAGCAATGTTTGTTAGTGCGCATCCAGTTAAACTTACTTTTGTCATCAAACTAGAAAACTTAATTTTTACCTACGTATCGGAAAATCGTGAATTTTGTTAAAATTCGTTTTCTCAACTTTTCGTGCTCTACCTTTGCTAATATTGGACGATTTAAAAAGCAATGTTTTTCAGTAGTAGCGCATCTATTTTCATTACTATTTACTTACTTTTTTGTCATTCAAACCCAGAAAAACTCCTTTTAAACCCACTTTTCAAGAAATCGTGAATTTGTAAAAATTCAGTTTTCTCACTTTTCCGTGCTCTAACTTTGCAATATTGGGACGTATTTTTAAAAAAGCATGTTTCAGTAGTAGCGATCCAGTTTTACTTACTTTTGTCATTCAAACCTAGAAAAACTCATTGAACACACTTTTCGAGAAGATCGTGATTTGCAAAATTCAGTTTTCTCAACTTTTTCCGTGCTCTGAACTTTGGCCCAAATTGGGACGATTTAAAAAGAGCAATTTTCAGTTATTACCAAAAAAACGCATCCCAGTTCACTGTACTTTTGTCCATTCACACCTAGAAAACTCATTTTTAACCTGACTTTTTTTTGAGAAAATCGGAATTTGTATAATTCAGTTTTCTCAACTTTTCCGTGCTCTAACTTTGCCAATATTGGGACGATTTAAAAGCAATGTTTCAGTTACGTAGCGCCTCCTCCAGTTTACTTACTTTTTGTCATCAAACCTAGGAAAAACTCATTTTTTTAACCTACTTTTTGAGAAAATCGTGAATTTGTAAAAATTCAGTTTTTCTCAACTTTTCCGTGCTCTTACTTTGCCAATATTGGACGATGTAAAAAAGCAATGTTTTAGATAGTAGCGCATCCGTTTACTTACTATTTTTCATTCAAACCTAGAAAACGTTAATTTTTGAACCCACTTTTCGAGAAAATCGTGAATTTTGTAAAAATTCAGTTTCTCAACATTTTCGTGCTCTAACTTTGGCAATATTGGGACGATTTAAAAAAGCAATGTTTCAGTTGTTCCAGTTTTACTTACTTTTGACATTCAAACTCACCCAGAAAACTCATTTTGACCCACTTTACGTGAAAATCGGAATTTGTAAAAATTCAGTATTCTCAACTTTTCCGTGCTCTAAACTCCTTTTGCCAATATTGGGACGATTTAAAAAAGCAATGTTTCAGATAGTAGCGCATCCAGTTTACTTACTTTTGTCATCAAACCTAGAAAACTCATTTTGAACCTACTTTTTGAAGAAGTCGTGAATTTGTAAAAATTCAGTTTTTCTCAACTTTTCCGTGCTCTAACTTTCAATATTGGGACGATTTAAAAAAGGCATGTTTTAGATATTAGCGCATCCAGTTTTACTTACTATTTTTCATCAAACGCTAGAAAACTCATTTTTTAACCTACTTTTCGAGAAATCGTGAATTTGTAAAAATTCAGTTTTCTTAACTTTTCCGCGTGCTCTACACTTTGCCAATATTAGGACTATTTGAACAAAAAGCAATGTTTCGATAGTACGCATCCAGTTTACTTACTTTTTGTGTCATTCAAACCTAGAAATCTCATTTAAACCTACTTTTGAGAAAATCGTGAATTTGCAAAAATTCAGTTTTCTCAACTTTTCGTGCTCTAGCTTGCCAATATTGGGACGATTAAAAAAGCAATGTTTCAGTAGTAGCGCATCCAGTTTACTTACTTTGTCATTCAAACCCAGAACTCATTTTGAACCCACTTTTCGAGAAAATCGTGAATTTGTAGAAATTCAGTTTTTTCTTCAACTTTTCCGTGCTCTATAACTTTGCTAATTATTTGGGACGATTTAAAAAAGCATGTTTCAGTTAGTAGATCATCCATTTTTACTTACTTTTGTCATTCAAACCCAGAAACTCATTTGAACCCACTTTTCGAGAAAATCGTGAATTTGCCCAAAAATTCAGGTTTTCTCAACTTTTCCGTGCTCTAACTTTGCCAATATGGGACGATTTAAAAAAGCAATGTTTTAGTTAGTAGGCTCATCATTTACTTACTTTGTCTTCAAACCTAGAAAACTATATTTTTGAACCCCTTTTCCGAGAAAATCGTGAATTGTAAAAATTCAGTATCTCAACTTTTTCTGCTCTTCACTTTGCCAATATTGGGACGATTAAAAAGCAATGTTTTCAGTTAGTAGCGCATCCCGTTACTTGCTTTTGTCATTTAAACCTAGAAAACTCATTTTACCTACTTTTTGAGAAAATCGTGAATTGTTGGTAAAAATTCATTTTCCAACTTTTCCGTGCTCTAACTTTGCCATATTGGGATGGGACGATTTAAAAAAAAAAGCAATGGTTTCAGATAGTAGCGCACCCAGTTACTTACTATTTCATTCAAACCTAGAAAACTCAGTTTTAACCGACTTTTTGAGAAAGCGTGAATTTTGTAAAATTCAGTTTCTCAACTTTTCCGTGCTCTAAATTGCCAATATGGGACGATTTTAAAAAAGCCAATGTTTTCAGGGTAGTAGCGCATCCAGTTTACTTGCTTTTGTCATTTAAACCTAGAAAACTATTTTGAAACCCACTTTTCCAGAAAATCGTGAATTTTGGTAAAAATTCCAGTATTCCAACTTTTTTCGTGCTCTAACTTTGCGCCGATTTTGGGACGATTTTTAAAAAAGCAATGTTTCAGTTAGTAGCGCATCCAGTTTACTTACTGTTGACTTCAAACCAGAAAACTCATTTTAAACCACTTTTCGTCGAGAAAATCCGTGAAATTTGTAAAAATTCAGTATTCCTCAGCTTTTTCCGTGCTCTAACTTTGCCATATTGGGACGATTTAAAAAGCAATGTTTCAGTTAGTAGCGCATCCAGTTTTATTACTTTTGTCATATCAAACCTAGAAAACTCATTTTGACCCCACTTTCGTGAAAATCGGATTTGTAAAATTCATATTCTCACTTTTTCCGTGCTCTAACTTGCCATATTGGGACGATTTAAAAAAGCAATGTTTCACGTTAGTAGATCATCCAGTTTACTTTACTATTTTGTCATTCAAACCAGAAAACTCATTTTGAACCCATTTTCGACAAAATCGTGAATTTTAAAATTCAGTTTTCCCCTCAACTTTCCGTGCTCTAGCTTTGGCCATATTGGGATGGGACGATTTAAAAAAGCAATATTTTTCAGTTAGTAGATCATCCAGTTTTACTTACTTTTGTCATTCAAACCCAGAAACCTCCTTTTGAACCCACTTTTCGAGAAAATCGGGAATTTGTAATAAGTTCAAGTGTTTTCCTTACTTTTCCGGTGCTCTAACTTTGCCAATATTAGGACTATTTAAAAAAGCAATGTTTAAGATAGTAGACGCATCCAGTTGACTTAACTTTTGTCATTCACTAGAAAACTCATTTTAAACCTAACTTTTTTGAGAAAATCGCGAATTTGTAAAAATTCAGTATTCTCAACTTTTTTCGTGCTCTTACTTTGCCAATTATTGGGATCATTGAAAAAAAGCAATTTTCAGTTAGTAGCGCATCTAGTTTACTTTACTTTTGTCATCAAACCTGAAAACTCATTTTAAACCCCACGTTTTCGCGAGAAAATCGTGAATTTGGGTAAAATTCAGTTTTCTCAACTTTTTCCCGTGCTCTAACTTTGCCATTATTGGGACGATTTAAAAAATCGCAATGTTTTCAGTTTAGTGTGCGCATCCAGTTTACTTCTTTTTGTCATTTTCAACCTAGAAAACTCATTTTTAATCTACTTTTTTGAGAAATCGTGATTTGTAAAATTCAGTATTCTTAACTTTTCCGTGCTCTAACTTTACAATATGGGACGATTTAAAAAAGCATTGTTTCAGTTAGTAGCGCATCCAGTTTAACTTACTTTTGTCATTCAACCTAGAAAACTCATATTGACAACCACTTTTCGAGAAATCGTGATTTGTAAAAACTCAGTTTTCTCAACTTTGCCGTGTTTTTAACTTTGCCAATATTGGGACGATTTTAAAAAGCAACTGTTTTCAGTAGTAGCGCATCCAGTTTACTTGCTTTTGTTGTCATTTAAACCTAGAAAACGTCTTTTTCACCTACTTTTTGAGAAAATCGTGAATTTGTAAAAATTCAGTTCTTTTCTCAACTCCGTGCTCTAACTTTTGCCATATTGGGACGATTTAAAAAAGCAATGTTTCAGATAGTACGCAACCCAGTTACTTACTATTTTCATCAAACCTAGAAAACTCATTTTTAACCTACTTTTTGAGAAAATCGTGAATTTTGTAAAAATTCAGTTTTCTCAACTTTTCCGGCTCATACCTTTGCCAATATGGGACGCTTTAAAAAAGCATGTTCAGTTAGTAAGCGCATCCGTTTACTTGCTTTTGTCATTTAAACCTAGAAAACTAATTTTGAAAAACCGCACTTTTCCAGAAAAATCGTGAATTTGTAAAAATTCAGTATTCTCAACTTTTTTCGGTGCTCTAAAAACTTTTGCCAATATTGGGAACTATTAAAAAAGCAATGTTTTCAGTTAATTCGCATCCAGTTTTACTTACTTTTGACATTCAACCAGAAAACTCAATTTTAAACCCACTTTTCGAGAAATCGTGGAATTTGTAAAATTTCAGTATTCTGAAGCTTTTTCGTGCTCTAACTTTGCCAATATTGGGACGATTTAAAAAGCAATGTTTTCAGTTAGTTAGCGCATCCAGTTTACCTTACTTTTGTCATTCCAAACCTAGAAAAAACATAATTTTTGGAACCCACTTTTCGTGAAATCGTGAATTTTGTAAAATTCAGTATTCTCAACTTTTAAGGGGGGGGGGGGGGGTGATCTAACTTTTGCCAATATTGGACGTTTAAAAAAGCAATGTGTTTCAGCAGATAGTAGCGCATCCCAGTTTACTTAATTTTGTCATTCAAACCTAGAACACTCTTTTTAACCTACTTTTTGAGAAAATCGTGAATTTGTAAAAATTCAGTTTTCTCAACTTTTCCGTGCTCTAACCTTTGCCAATATTTGGGACGATTTAAAAAAGCAATGTTTCAGTTAGTAGCGCATCCCCAGTTTACTTACTTTTGTCATTCAAACCCAGAAACTCATTTTGAACCCACTTTTCGACAAATTCGTGAATTTGTAAAAATTCATTTTTTTTAAAATTTTCCGTGTCTAACTTGCCAATATTAGGGCTAAAAAAAGCAATGTTTCAGATATACGCATCCCGTTTACTTACTTTTGTCATTCAAACCTAGAAACTCATTTTTAAAACCCATTTTTGAGAAATCGTGAATTTTTTAAAAATTCGTTTTTTTCAACTTTTCCCTGCTCTAACTTTTGCCATATTGGACGATTTAAAAAGCAAAGTTTTCATTAGTAGCGCATCCAGTTTTACTTACTTTTGTCTTCAAAACCCCGAAAAAACCTTTTGAACCATTTTCGAGAAAATCGGAATTTGTGAAATTCATTTTCTCAAAATTTTTTCCTCTTTAAACTTTGCTAATATTGGGACGATTTAAAAAAACAATGTTTCATTAGTAGATCTCCAGTTTCTTTCTTTTGTCATTCAAAACCCCGAAAACCATTTTAAAACCCCTTCGAAAAATCGTGAATTTTCAAAATTCTTTTCTCAAATTTTCCCTGCTCTAACTTTGCCCAAAATGGGGGCGATTTAAAAAACAATGTTTTTTGTTAGTAGCTCTCGTTTTCTTTTTGTCATTCAAACCCAAAAACTAATTTTGAACCCCTTTTTGAGAAATTTGTGATTTTTAAAATTCATATTTTCAACTTTTTCGTGCTCTTTTTTTGCCAAAATTGGGACGATTTAAAAAGCAAAGTTTCAGTTTTGAAGGGATCTAGTTTACTTCTTTTTTTCTTTAACCTGAAAACCATTTTAAAACCCCCTTTTCGAGAAATCTAATTTGTAAAAA
>JANFPS010000304.1:0-19860 GCA_024703675.1 Drosophila nebulosa
ACTTTTTGAGAAAACGTGAATTTGTAAAAAAATTTAGTATTCTCAAAATTTTTAAACTGCCAATATGGATATTTTAAAAAAACAATGTTTCAGTTTGTAGCGCATCCCGTTACTTAAATTTTTTTCATTCAAAACCCCAAAATATTTTGAAACCCACTTTTTTGAGAAAAACGTGAAAATTTTTAAAATTAGTATTCTCAACTTTTTCAAGCGCCAATATTGGGGATTAAAAAGCCCAAAGTTTCAGTTAGTAGCGCAAACCAGTTTACTTACATTTGTCATTCAAACCTAGAAAACTCATTTTGAAAACCCCCTTTTTCGAGAAAATCGTGATATTGTCAAAATTTGGAATTCTCAACTTTTCAACTTTGCCAATATTGGGACGATTTAAAAAAGCAATGTATCAGTTAGTAGCTCATCCAGTTTACTTACATTTGTCATTCAAACCTAGAAAACTCATTTTGTAACCCACTTTCGAGGAAAATCGTGAATTTGTAAATTCAGTATTCCAACTTTTTAAACCCCGCCAATATGGGAGATTTAAAAAAGCAATGTTTCAGTTAGTAGCGCATCCCGTTTACTTACTTTTGTCATTCAAACCTAGAAAAAATCATTTTTTTAACCCCCACTTTTCTAGAAAATCGTGAATTTTTTAATATTTTAGTATTCTCAATTTTTCAAAAAACTTTTGGGGGGGGGGGGGAAAATTTGGGGCGATTTTAAAAAAAAAACTGTTTCATTTTGTAGCGCATTCAATTTACCTACTTTGTCCCTTCAAACCAGAAAAAATCATTTTGGGAACCCCACCTTTTTTTGGGGAAAACGTGAATTTGGGAAAAAAATTTAGTTTTTCCAACTTTTCCAACCTTTGCCAATATTTGGGTGATTTTTAAAAAAGGGGAAAAGTTTCAGTTTGTAGGCGCATCCATTTACTTTCTTTTTCCTTCAAACCTAGAAAAACCCTTTGGGGAAACCCCCTTTTTTGAGAAAAAAGTGAATTTGTTTAAATTGAGTATTCCCCAATTTTTTAAAAACTCCCCCAATATTGGGGGCGATTTTAAAAAAACAATGTTTCAGTTATAAACGCAACCCCGTTTACTTATTTTTTTTTCATTTAAACCTAGAAAACTCTTTGAACCACTCTTCGAGAAAATCGTGAATTTTTTAAAAATTCCCGTATTTTCTACTTTTTTAAAATTGCCAAAATGGAGACGATTTAAAAAAAGGGGAAAGTTTTAGTTAGTAGCGGGATCCAGTTTACTTACTTTTGTCTTTTAAACCTTTGAAAAACTCATTTTGAACCCACTTTTTGAGAAAATCGTGAATTTGTTAAAAATTTAGTATTCTCAAAATTTTCAAAGCTCGGGCCAAAATTGGGACGATTTTAAAAAAAAACAATGTTTCCGTTTGTAGCGCATCCCCGTTTTTCTTACTCTTGTCATTTTAAACCTAGAAAATCATTTTTAACCCACTTTTTGAAAAAAAAAACGTGAATTTGTAAAAAATTTAGTATTCTCAACTTTTTAATCGCCAATATTGGATGATTTAAAAGCCCAAAGTTTTTAGTTTGTAAACGCATCCAGTTTTTCTAACTTTGTCATTCAAAACCCCGAAACCTCATTTTGCACCCACTTTTCGAAAAAAAATTTTGAATTTTTCAAAATTTATTTTTCTCAAATTTTCAAAACTCGCCCCAAAATTGGGGCGATTTAAAAGAGCAATGTTTTAGTTTTAGACATCCCGTTTTTCTTAATTTTCCCTTCAAAAAAGAAAACTCATTTTGGGAAACCCCCTTTTCGAGAAAAACGTGAATTTGTAAAAAATTCAGTATTTTCAACTTTTCCAACCTCGCCCTTTTTGGGATGGGTTTAAAAAAAACAATGTTTCAGTTAGGGAAACGCAACCCGTTTTCCACTTTTGTCATTAAAACCCAGAAAACTCATTTTAACCCACTTTTTGAGAAAATCGTGAAATTTGTAAAAAATTCAAAATTTCAACTTTTCCAACCCGCCAATATTGGGGTGATTTAAAAAACAATGTTTCAGTTAGTAGCGCAACCAGTTTACTTTCTTTTTTAAAATTTAAAAACCCAGAAAACCATTTTGAACCCCCTTTTTCAGAAAATCGTGAATTTGTTAAAATTTGGGATTTTCAAAATTTTCAAAGCTCGCCCAAAATTGGAAAAATTTAAAAAAACAATGTTTTTATTAGTAGCGCAACCAGTTTACACTTTTTTTCATTCAAACCCAGAAAAAACATTTTGAACCCCTCTTTTGAGGGAAAAACGTGAATTTGTTAAAATTCAATATTCCCCAAATTTTTTTTAAAATTTTCCAATATGTGGGAAAGATTTAAAAAAGCAATGTTTCCCTTAAAAGTCATCCAGTTTACTTTCCCTTTGGGCCCTTCAAAAACCCAGAAAATCTTTTTTAACCCCCACTTTTCGAGAAAACCGGAATTTTTTTAAAATTGAGTATTTTTCAAAATTTTTAAAGCTCGCCAAATTTGGGACGATTTTAAAAAAAATGTTTCAGCTAGTAGCGGGAAACCCGTTTTTCTTACATTTTCCCCTTCCCAAACCTAGAAAAAATCATTTTGAAAACCCCTTTTTTTTGAAAAACCCTGAATTTTTAAAAATTTAGTTTTTTTCCCAAATTTTCCCAAATCGCCAAAATTGGGATGATTTTTTAAAAAACAATGTTTTAGTAAGTAGCGCACCCTTTACTTACTTTTGTCATTTTCCAACCCAAAAAATCATTTGAAAACCCACTTTTTGAGAAAACGTGAATTTGTAAAAAAAATTTATTAATTTTCAAATTTCCAAAATTCGCCCAAAATTGGGGGGTGATGTAAAAGCAAATGTTTCTTAAAACACAACCCGGTTTTCTTAATTTTGGGGAAATTTAAACCAAAAAACTCATTTTTAACCTACTTTTTGGGGAAAGTCGTGAATTTTTTAAAATTTAGTACTCAAATTTTTAAGGCTTGCCCAAAATTTGGGGCGATTTAAAAAAGCAATGTTTTTAGTTAGTAGCGCCCTCCAGTTTACTTTCTTTTTCATTCAAACCCAGGGAAAAAATCATTTGGGAAACCCCCTTTTCCCAGAAAATCGTGAAATTTTTTAAAAATTTTAGTATTTCAACTTTTCAAAGCTCGCCAATATTTTGGGGCGATTTAAAAAAAGCAATGTTTTAGTTAGTACGCATCCAGTTTTTCTTACTTTTTGGCTTCCCAAACCCAAAAAAATCATTTTGAACCCACTTTTCGAGAAAAATCGTGAAATTTGGGAAATATTCATATTTTCCCTTTTTTTAAAACTTGCCAAAAAAATTTTGGGGGGCGATTAAAAAAAGCACTGTTGTAAATTAGTAGCGCCCTCCATTAACTTTTTTTTTTCATTCAAAAACCCCAGAACCCATTTTTTAAAACCCACCCTTTCCCAGAAAATCGTGAAATTTGGGGGTTTAAAAATTTAGTATTCTCAACTTTTCAAAGCTCGCCCCATATTTGGGGCGATTTAAAAAGGGAATGTTTTTTAGTTTAGTAGCGCAAACCCCTTTACTTACATTTGTCATTCAAACCCGAAAACTCATTTTTTAACCCACTTTTCGAGAAAATCGTGAATTTTTTAAATATTCAGTTTCTCAACTTTTTGAAAACCCGCCCCAAATTTTGGGTTTTATTTTTTAAAAGCAATGTTTCGTTAAGTAGGGAAACCAGTTTTTCTTAATTTTTTAAATTTAAAACCCCAGAAAATCATTTTGAACCCGCTAAGTAAACTGGATGCGCTACTAACTGAAACAGTGCTTTTTTAAATCGTCCCAATATTGGCAAGCTTTGGAAAAGTTGAGAATACTGAATATTACAAATTCACGATTTTCTCGAAAAGTGGGTTCAAAATGAGTTTTCTAGGTTTGAATGACAAAAGTAAGTTTTTTTTTTTTTTTTTTTTTTTTTTTTTTTTTTTTTTTTTTTTTTTTTTTTTTTTTTTTTTTTTTTTTTTTTTTTTTTTTTTTTTTTTTTTTTTTTTTTTTTTTTTTTTTTTTTTTTTTTTTTTTTTTTTTTTTTTTTTTTTTTTTTTTTTTTTTTTTTTTTTTTTTTTTTTTTTTTTTTTTTTTTTTTTTTTTTTTTTTTTTTTTTTTTTTTTTTTTTTTTTTTTTTTTTTTTTTTTTTTGGGGGGGGGGGGGGGGGGGGGGGGGGGGGGGGGGGGGGGGGGGGGGGGGGGGGGGGGGGGGGGGGGGGGGGGGGGGGGGGGGGGGGGGGGGGGGGGGGGGGGGGGGGGGGGGGGGGGGGGGGGGGGGGGGGGGGGGGGGGGGGGGTTTTCTCGAAAGTGGGTTCAAAATGAGTTTTCTAGGTTTGAATGACAAAAGTAAGTAAACTGGATTGCGCTACTAACTGAAACATTGCTTTTTTAAATCCCAATATTGGCGAGCTTTGAAAAGTTGAGAATACTGAATTTTCACAAATTCACGATTTTCTCGAAAAGTGGGTTCAAAATGAGTTTCTAGGTTTGAATGACAAATGTAAGTAAACTGGATGCGCTACTAACTGAAACATTGCTTTTTAAATCGTCCAATATGGCGAGCTTGAAAGTTGAGAATACTGAATTTTACAAATTCACGATTTTCTCGAAAAGTGGGTTCAAAATGAGTTTCTAGGTTTGAATGACAAAAGTAAGTAAACTGGATGCGCTACTAACTGAAACATTGCTTTTTAATCTCCCAATATTGGCGAGGTTGGAAAAGTTGAGAATACTGAATATTTACAAATTCACGATTTTCTCGAAAAGTGGGTTCAAAATGAGTTTTCTAGGTTTGAATGACAAAGTAAGTAAACTGGATGCGCTACTAACTGAAACATTGCTTTTTTAAATCGTCCCAATAATGGCGAGCTTTGAAAAGTTGAGAATACTCAATTTTAACAAATTCACGATTTTCTCGAAAAGTGGGTTCAAAATGAGTGTTCTAGGTTTGAATGACAAAAGTAAGTTAACTGGATGCGCTACTAACTACAACAGTGCTTTTTTTTAATCGTCCCAATATTGGCAAGCTTTGAAAAGTTGAGAATACTGAATATTTACAAATTCACGATTTTCTCGAAAAGTGGGTTCAAAATGAGTTTTCTAGGTTTGAATGACAAAAGTAAGTAAACTGGTTGGCTACTAACTGAAACATTGCTTTTTTAATCCCCATATTGGCAGCTTAAAAGTTGAAATGAATTTTTTTTAAATTCACGATTTTTTCGAAAAATGGGTTCAAATAGTTTTCTAGGTTTTAATGACAAATAAATAAACGGGGTGCGCTACAAATAAACATTGCTTTTTTAAATTCCCAATATTGCAGTTTTAAAAGTTGAGAAATAATTTTTTCAAATTTTACGTTTTCTGAAAAAATGGGTTTTAAAATGAGTTTTCTAGGTTTGAATGACAAAGTAAGTAAACTGGGTGCGCTACTAACTGAAACATTTTCTTTTTAAAACGTCCCATATTGGCAAACTTTAAAAAATAAAAATACTAATTTTAACAAAAATTTACGTTTTTTCGAAAGGGGTTCAAAAAGGTTTTCTAGTTTTAAGACAAAAAATAATAAACGGTTTCGCACTAACTGAAACATTTCTTTTTTAAATCGTCCCAAAATTTTGGGGAGCTTTAAAAAATGAGATACTAATTTAACAAATTCCCCCGTTTTTTTTCGAAAAAGTGGTTCAAAAAGATTTTCTATTTTTTAATGAAAAAAGAAAAAATGGATGGCTATAAATGAAACATTGCTTTTTTTTAAACCCCAATTGGCATTTAAAAATTGGAATATGAATTTTTTTTTAAATTCACGTTTTCTCGAAGGTGGGTTCAAAATGATTTTCTAGGTTTTTAATGACAAAAATAGGGAAAATGTGCGCTACTAACTGAAACATGCTTTTTTAAAAAGTCCCAAATTTGGGAAACTTTGAAAAATTGAATTCAAAATTTAAAAAATTCAGTTTTCTAAAAGTGGGTTCAAAATATTTTTTTTAGGTTTTAATGAAAAATAAGTAAACTGGTGCCCCTACTAAATGAAAAATTGCTTTTTTAAACTCCCAATTTGGGGGAGTTTGAAAAGTTTGAGAAAACTGAAATTTTAAAAAATTCACGATTTTTCTCGAAAGGGGTTTAAAAAAGATTTTTTTTAGGTTTAATGCAAAAAAATAAAAATGGTCGCTACTAATGAAAAATTGCTTTTTTAATGTCCCAATTGGCAAACTTTTTAAAAATTTAGAATTACTAAAATTTAAAAAATTCACGTTTTTTCGAAAGTGGGTTCAAAATGAGTTTTCTAGGTTTTAAAGACAAAGAAATAAAATGGGCGTACAACTGAAACATTGCTTTTTAAATATCCCCAAAATTGGCGAGGTTGGAAAAAATTGAGAAAACTAAATTTTTTCAAAAATTTACGTTTTTTCGAAAAATGGGTTTAAAATAGTTTTCTAGGGTTTTTTAATACAAAAGTAAGTAAAATGGTCGCTACTAAATGAAACATTGCTTTTTAAAACCCCAATATTGGCAGGGTTTGAAAAGTTGGAAAAAAATTTTTAAAATTCACGTTTTTCGAAAAATGGGGTTTAAAAAGATTTTTCTAGGTTTTTAATCAAAGTAAGTAAACTGGATCCTACTAAAATGAAAAATTGCTTTTTTAAATCGTCCCATATTTGGGACTTTAAAAAAATGAGAATATAATTTTTTCAAATTCACGATTTTTCGAAAAATGGGTTCAAAATGATTTCTAGGTTTTTAAAAGACAAAGAATAAAAAAGGATGGCTACTAACTGAAACATTCTTTTTTTAAAACTCCCCAAAATTGGCCTTTAAAAGTGAGAAAATTTAAATTTTACAAAATTCACGATTTTTTCCCAAGTGGGGGTTTAAAAAGAGTTTTTTGGTTTGAATGACAAATGTAAGTGAAGTGTATGAGCTACTAACTGAAACATTGATTTTTTTAAAATCGTCCCAATATTGGCTAAGGTAGAGCACGGAAAAGTTGAGAATACTGAGTTTTACAAAATTCACGATTTTCTCGAAAATGGGTCAAATGGTTTTCTTTCTGTGTTTGAATGACAAAAATAGTAACCCTGGATGCGCTACTAAACTGAAACATTGCTTTTTTAAATCGTGCCAAATATGGCAAAGTTAGAGCACGGAAAAGTTGAGAAAACCTGAATTTTTTACAAATTTAGATTTTCTCGAAAGTGTGTTTCAAATGAGTTTTCTTGGTTTGAATGACAAAAGTAAGTAAATGTGCGCTACTAACGAAACATTGCTTTTTTAATCTTCCCTATTGGCTAAAGTTTAGGAGCACGGAAAAGTTGAGAACTGAAGTTTTTTACAAATTCACATTTTCCTTCCGAAAGTGGGTTCAAAATGAGTTTTCTGTGTTTGAATGACAAAAATAAGTAAACTGGATGCGCTACTAACTGAAACATTGCTTTTTTAAATCGTGCCAAATATGGCAAAGTTAGAGCACGGAAAAGTTGAGAAAACTGAGTTTTTACAAATCACGGATTTTCTCAAAAGGGGGTTTCAAAATGAGTTTCTTGTTTGAATGACAAAAATAAGTAACTTGATGCGCTACTAACTGAAACATTCTTTTTTAAATCGTGCCCAAATATGGCAAAGTTGAGACAAGGGAAAAGTGAGAAATGAATTTTTACAAAATTCAACGATTTCCGTCAAAAGTGGTTCAAATGAGTTTTCTAGGTTTGAACTGACAAAAATAAGTAAACTGGAGCGCTACTAACTGAACATTGCTTTTTTAAATCGTGCCCAAATAGGCAAAGTTAGAGCCTGAACAGTGAGAAAACTGATTTTTTACAAATTCACGATTTTCTCGAAAGTGGGTTCAAAATGAGTTTTCTAGGTTGAATGACAAATGTATTGAAGTGTATGGGGGGGGATCTTACCTAACTGAAACATTGCTTTTTAAATCGTCCCATATTGGCAAAGTTAAGCACGGAAAAGTTGAAAATACTGAATTTTTTACAAATTCTCGATTTTTCCTCGAAAGTGGGTTCCAAATGAGTTTTCCTGTTTGAATGACAATGTAGTGAAGTGTATTAGCTTACTAATCTAACTGAACATTGCTTTTTTAAATCGTCCCCAATATTGGCTAAGTTAGAGCACGGAAAAGTTAGAATACTGAATTTTTACAATTCACATGATTTTCTCGAAAAGTGGGTTCAAATGGAGTTTTCTGTGTTTAATGACAAAAATAGTAAACTGATGCGCTACTAACTGAAACATTTGCTTTTTTTAAAATTTCGGTGCCCCAAAAAAAAAAAATTTAAAACAATTGGGGGGGCCCCCCAAAAAAAAAAAAGTTAGAGGCACGAAAAGTTGAGAAAACTGAATTTTTACAAATTTAGCGGATGTTCCTCGAAAGTGTGTTTTCAAAATGAGTTTTTTTCTAGGTTTGAAATGACAAATGTCGTGAAGTGTATGAGCTACTAATGAAACATTGCTTTTTTAAATCGTCCCAATATTGTGGCAAAGTTAGAGCACGGAAAAGTTAAAAAACTGAATTTTACAATTCTCGATTTTTCTCGAAAAGTGGGTTCAAAATGGAGTTTCCTGGGTTGAATGACAATGTAGTGAAGTGTATGAGCTACTAACTGAAACATTGGCTTTTTTAATCGGTCCCAATATTGGGCCTAAGTTAGAGCACGGAAAAGTTTGAGAAACTGAATTTTTACAAATGTCACGATTTGCTCGAAAAGTGGGTTCAAATGAGTTTTCTTGGTTTGAATGATCAAAAGTAAGTAAAGTGCGCTACTAGCTGAAACTTTGCTTTTTAAATCGTCCCCAATATTGGCAAAGTTTAGAGCACGGAAAAGTTGAGAAAACTGAATTTTTTACAAATTTACGATTCTCGAAATTGTGTCAAATGAGTTTCTAGGGTTGAATGACAATGTAAGTGAAGTGTATGAGCTACTAACTGAACATTGCTTTTTTAAATCGTCCCAATATTGGCAAGTTAGAGCACGAAAAAAGTTGAGAAACTGATTTTTACAATTCACGATTTTCTCGAAAAGTGGGTTCAAAAGAGTTTTCTAGGTTTGAATGACAATGTAATAAACTGTATGAGCTACTACTGAAATAACATTGTTTTTTTTAAATGCGTTCCCAATATTGGCAAAGTTAGAAAGCACGGTAAAAGTTGAGAAAACTGAATTTTTACAAATTCCACCGATTTTCTCGAAAAGTGGGTGTTTCAAAATGAGTTTCTATGTTTTGAATGACAATGTAGTAAACTGGATGAGCTACTAACTGAAACTTGCTTTTTTAAATCGTCCCAAAATTGGCTAAGTTAGAGCACGTGAAAATTTGAGAAAACTGAATTTTTACAAATTCACGATCTTCTCGAAGAGTGGGTTCAAAATGAGTTTTTCTGGGTTTGAATTGACAAAAGAAGTAAATGGAATGCCTACTAACTGAAACATTGCTTTTTTAAAATCGTCCAAATTGGCAAAGTTAGAGCACGGAAAAGTTGAGAATACCGAATTTTTATACAAATTCACATTTTTTCTTGAAAATGGGTTTAAAATGAGTTTTCGAGGTTTGAATGACAAAGTAAGTAACTGATGGCGCTACTGAACTGAATATTGTTTTTAAATAAATCCCATATTGGCGAGCTTGGAAAAGTTGAAATACTGCATGTTTACAATTCACTATTTTCTCGATAAATGGGTTCAAAATGGAGTTTTCTAGGTTTGAATGACAAATGTAGGTAAACTGGATGCGCTACTAACTGAAACATTGCTTGTTTTCAATCGTCCCATATTGGCGAGCTTTGAAAAGTTGAGATACTGAATTTTTTTACAAATTCACGATTTTCTCGAAAAGTGGGGTTTAAAAATGAGTTTTCTCCTAGGTTTTTGACTGAAAGTAAGTAAACTGATGCGCTACTAATGAAACATTGCTTTTTAAATCATCCCAAATTGGGCGAGCTTGAAAAAGTTGAGAATCTTAATTTTTACAATTTTCATCACGATTTTCTCGAAAAATGGGTTCAAATGAGTTTTCTAGGTTTGATGACAAAGATAGGTAAACTGGATGCGCTACTAAACTGAAACTTGCTTTTTTTAAATCGTCCCAATAGTGGGCGAGCTTTGCAAAGTTTGGATAATAGTACTCAATAGTAACAAATTCACGATTTACCTCGACCACTAGGGTTCAAAATGATTTTCTCGGTTTGAATGCAAAAGTAAGTAAACTGGTGCGGCTACTATACCGAACATTGCTTTTTAAATCTCCAATATTTGCGAGCTTGAAAAGTTGAGATACGAATTTTTACAAATTCGAACGATTTTCTTGAAAATGGGTTCAAAATGAGTTTTCTAGGTTTGAATGACAAATGTAAGTAAACTGATGCGCTACTAACTGAAACATTGCCTTTTCAAACTCGTCCCAATATTGGCGAGGCTTTGAAAAGTTTGGAATATGAATTTTACAAATTCACGATTTTTCTCGAAAGTGGTTCAAAATGAGTTTTCTAAGGTTTGATAAAAATGTAAGTAAACTGGATGCGCTAGCTAAACTGACCATTGCTTTTTTCATCGTCCCAATATTTGCGAGCTTTGAAAAAGTTTAGAATATCAATTTGAAACCAAAATTCACGATTTCTTTCAAAATCGAAAGAGTAGGGTTCAAAATGAGTTTTCTAGGTTTGAATGACAAATGTAAGTAAACTGGATGCGCTAACTAACTGAAGATTTTGCTTTTTTAAATCGTCCCAATATTGGCGAGCTTCGAAAAGTGAGAATACTCAATTTTTACAAATTCCACGATTTTTCTTCGAAAGTGGTTCAAAATAAGTTTTCTTAGCTTGAATGACAAATGTAAGTAAACTGGATGCGCTACTAACAGAAACATTGCTTGTTTAAATCGTCCCAATATTGGCAAAGTTAGAGGACGGAAAAGTTGAGAATACCGAATTTTTACAGATTCACGATTTTCTTGAAAAGTGGGTTCAAATGAGTTTCGGGGGGGAGGTTTGCATGACAAAGTAAGTAACTGGATGCGCTACTAACTGAAATATTGTTTTTTAATAAGCCCAATATTGGCGAGCTTGGAAAGTTTTAGATACTGCATGTTTACCATTCACGATTTTTCTCGATAAATGGTTCAAACTGAGTTTTCTAGTTTGAATGACAAAAGTAAGTAAACTGGATGCGCTACTACTAAAACATTGCTTTTAAATCATCCCACTATTGGCAAGCTTGGAAAGTTGACATACTGCTTTTAACACATTCACGATTTTTCTGGAAAAATGGTGTTCAAAATGAGTTTTCCTAGGTTTGAATGACAAATGTAATTAAACTGGATGCGCTACTACTGAAACATTGCCTTTTTAAATCGTCCGCAATATTGGCGAGCTTCGAAATTTGAAAATACTGGAATTTTTTACAAATTCCGATCTCTCGAAGAGTGGTTCAAAATGAAGTTTTCTAGGTCAATGACAAAGTAAGTAAAGCTGGATGCGCTACTACTGAAACATTGCTTTTTTAAATCGTCCCAATATTGGCAAAGTTAGAACATGGAAAAGTTTGAGAATTACCGGAAATTTTTTTACAATTCACGATTTTCTTGAAAAATGGGTTTAAAATGAGTTTCGAGGGTTTGAATGACAAAAGTAAGTAAACTGGATGCCGCTACTAACTGAAATAGTGTTTTTTTAAATATCCCAATATTGGCTGAGCTTGCAAAGTTTGGAATACTGCATGTTTACAAATTCACGATTTTCACTCGATTAAATGGGTTCAGCAATGAGTTTTTCCTAGGTTTGAATGACAAATGTAAGTACACTGGATGCGCTACTAACTGAGACATTGCTTTTTAATCGTCCCAATATTGCGAGCTTGGAAAAAGTTGAGATCCTAATTTTACAAATTCAACGATTTCCTCGAAAAAATGGTTTCAAAATGAGTTTTCTAGGTTTGAATGACAAAAGTAAGTAAACTGGATGCGCTACTACTGAAACATTGCTTTTTAATCATCCCAATATTGGCAAGCTTGGAAAAGTTTGAGAATACTAAATTTAACACCTTCACTTTTTCTTGGAAAAATGGGTTCAAAATGGGTTTTCCCCCCCCTAGGTTTTGACTGACAATGTAATAAACTGGATGCGCTACTACTGAAACATTGCTTTTTTAAAAATCGTCCCAATAGTTGGCGAGCTTCGAAAAGTTGAAAATTACTGAATTTTTACATATATTCACGATTTCTCAAAGTGGTGTTCAAAATGAGTTTTTCTAGGTTGAAATGACAAAATAAGTAAACTGGATGCGCACTACTAACTGAAAACATTGTTTTTTAAAATCTCCGCAATAGTGGAAATTTAGAGCACGGAAAAGTTGAGAATACCGAATTTTTAACAAATTCACGATTTTCTTGAAAAATGGGTTCAATATAAGTTGTTCTAGGTTTGATGACAAAGAAAGTAAACTGGATGCCGCTACTAACTGAAACATTGCTTTTTTAATCGTCCAATATTGGCGAGCTTGAAAAGTGAGATACTGAATTTTTAACAAATAACGATTTTTCTCGAAAAGTTGGTTTCAAAATGAAGTTTTCTAGGTTTGAATGGACAAAAGTAAGTAAACTGGATGCTCTACTAACTAACTGAAGATTGCTTTTTTAAATCGTCCCAATATTGGCGAGCTTCGAAAAGCTGAGAATACTGAATTTTTACAAATTCACGAATTTCTCGAAAGTGGTTTCAAAATGAATTTTCTTTCTAGGTTTGTAATGACAAATGTAAGTAACTGATGCGCTACTAACTGAAAATTGCTTGTTTAAAAATCGTCCCCCATATTGGGCAAGCTTTTGAAAAGTTGAGATACTCATTTTGTGGACAAATTCACGATTTTCTCGAAAAGTGGGTTAAAAAATGAAATTTCTAGATTTAAATGACAAACAGTAGTAACTGGTGCGCTACTAACTGAAACATTGCTTTTTTAAATAGTCCCAATATTGACGAGCTTGGATAAGTTGAGAATACTGAATTTTAACAAATTAACGATTTTTCTCGAAAATGGGTTCAAAATGAGTTTTTTCTAGGTTTGAATGACGAAAAAAAAATAAACTGATGCGCTACTACTGAACATTGCCTTTTTAAATCGTCCCATATTGGCGAGCTTTGCGAAAAGCTGAGAATACTGAATTTTACAAATTCACGATTTTCGCGAGAAGTGGGTTCAAAATGATTTTCTAGGTTTGAATGACAAATGTAAAGTAAACTTGATGCGCTACTAACTGAAAAATTGCTTGTTTTTAATCGTCCCCCTATTGGCAAGCTTTGAAAAGTTGAGAATACTCAATTTTGACAAATTCACGATTTTCTCGAAAAGTGGGTTAAAAATGAAATTTCTAGATTTAAATGACAAAAGTAAGTAAACTAGATAAGCTACTAATTGATACATTGCGTTTTTAAATCGTCCAATATTGGCGGCTTTGAAAAGTTAGATACTGAATTTTTAACAAATTCACGATTTTCTCGAAAGTTGGGTTCCAAATGAGTTTTCCTAGTGTTTGAATTACAAAAGTAAGTAAACTGTTGCGCTACTAACTGAACTTGCTTGTTTCAAATCACGGGGGGGGGGGGGGGGGGGGTGCCCCAATATGGCGAGCTTTGAAAGTTGAGATACTCCAATTTTAACAAATTCACGATTTTTCTCGAAAAGTGGGTTCAAAATGAGTTTTTTTTAGTGTTTGATGACAAAAGTAAGTAAACTGGATGCGCCTACTACTGAAACATTTGCTTTTTTAAATCGTCCCAATATTGGCGAGCTTTGAAAAGTTGAGAATACTCAATAGTACAATCAAATTCACGATTTTTTCTCGACCCTGTGTTCAAAATGAGTTTTTCTCGGTTTGACATGACAAAAGTAATAAACTGGATGCGCTACTCACTGAAACATTGGCTTTTTTAAATCGTCCCAAATATAGGCGAGTTTGAAAAGTTGGAATACCGTCAATTTTACAAATTCAGCGATTTTCTCGAGGGGAAAAGTGGGTTCAAAATGAGTTTTCTAGGTTTTTGAAGTGACAAATGTAGTAAACTGTATGAGCTACTAACTGAAACATTGATTTTTTCAATCGTCCAATATTGGCTAAGTTAGAGCACGGAAAAGTTGAGAAAACTGAATTCTTACAAATTTCACGATTTTCTCGATCATGTGTTTCATATGAGTTTTTCTAGGTTTGAATGACAATGTAATACACTGGAGCGCTACTACTGAAACATTGCTTTTTAAATCATCCCAATATTGGCGAGCTTGGAAAGGTTGGATCCTGAATTTTTACATATTCAACGATTTTCTCGAAAAATGGGTTCAAAATGGAGTTTTCTAGGTTGAATGACAAAGAACAGGTAACCTGGATGTGCTACTAACTGGAAACATTGCTTTTTTGAAATCGTCCCCAATATTGGCGAGCTTTGAAAAGTTGAGGAATACTCATAGTAAACAAATTCACGATTTTCTCACCATGGTTCAAAATGAGTTTTCTAGGTTTGAATGACAACAAGTAAGTAAACTGGATGCGCCTACTCACTGAACATTGCTTTTTTAAAAATCGTCCCAATTAGGCGAGCTTGAAAAGTTGAGAATATCAATTTAACAATTCACGATTTTCTCGAAAAGTGTGGTTCAAAGAGTTTTCTAGGTTTGAATGACAAAAGTAAGTAATACTAGATGCCTACTCAACTGAAACATTGCTTTTTTTAAATCGTCCCAATATTGCGAGCTTGAAAAGTTGAGAATACTCAATTTTTAACAACCACGATTTTTCCCCCTCGAAAAGTGGGTTAAAATGAAAATTTCTAGATTAAATGACAAAAGTAAGGTAAACTGGATGCGCTACTACTGAAAATTGCTTTTTTAATCGTCCCCAGTATTGCGAGCTTTGAAAAGTTGAGAATACTCAATATAACAAATTTCACGGATTTTATCGAAAGTGGGTTTCAAAATGAGTTTTCCCTGGGTTGAAACAAAAAGTAAGTAAACTGGTGCGCTAACTACTGAAACATTCTTTTTATACTGACTTTTTACAAATTCACGATTTTCTCGAAAAGTTGGGTTTCAAAATGAGTTTTTTTTCTAGGTTTGAATGCCAAATGTGTAAGTAAACTGATGCGCTAACTAACTGCAACCATTGCTTTTTTGATCGTCCCAATATTGGGCGCAAGTGGAGAGCACGGAAAAAGTTGAGAAAACTGAATTTTTACAATTCACGATTTTCTCGAAAAGTGGGTTCAAAATGAGTTTCTTGGTTTGAAATGACAAAAGTAAAGTAAAGTGCGCTACTAACGAAACTTGCTTTTTTTAAATCGTCCCAATATTGGCAAAGTTTTAGAGCACGGAAAGTTGAGAAAACTGAGTTTTTAACAAATTCCGATTTTCTCGAAAAATGGTTCAAATGAGTTTTCCCTGTGTTTGAATGACAAAAAATAATACAAACTGGAATGCGCTAACTAACTGAAACATTGCTTTTTTAAATCGTGCAAAATATGGCAAAGTTAGAGCACGGAAAAGTTGAGAACACTGAAATTTTTACAATTCACGATTTCCTCAAAAAGTGGGTTCAAAATTTGATTTGTCTAGGTTTGATGCAAAGTAAAGTAACCTGGATGCGCGACTAACTGAACATTGCTTTTTTTAAATCGTCCCAATATTGGCAAAGGTTAGAGCACGGAAAAGTTGATAATACTGAATTTTTACAAATTCACGATTTTCTCGAAAAGTGGGTTCAACTGAGTTTTTTCTGGTGTTTGAATGACAAAAATAAGTAAACTGGACTGCGCTACTAACTGAACACATTGCTTTTTTAAATCGTGCCAAATATGCAAAGTTAGAGCACGGAAAAGTTTGAGAAAAACCTCCCCTGAATTTTACAAATTCCGATTTTTCTCGAAAAGTGGGTTCAAAATGAGTTTTCTTGGTTTGAATGACCAAAATAAGTAAACTGGATGCGCTACTAACTGAAACGAGTCTTTTTTTAAATCGTGCCAAATATGGCAAAGTTGAGAGCAACGGTAAAAGTTGAGAATACTGAATTTTTACAAATTCACGATTTTCTCGAAAAGTGGGTTCAAATAGTTTTCTAGGTTTGAATGACAAAAAGTAAGTAACCTGGATGCGCTACTAACTGAACATTGCTTTTTTAAATCGTCCCAATATTGGCAAAGTTAGGCACACGGAAAAGTTGAGAATACTGAATTTTACAAAATTTCACATTTTTCTCGAAAGTGGGTTCAAATGAGTTTTCTGTGTTTGAATGACAAAAATAAGTAAACTTGATGGCGCTACTACTAAACATTGCTTTTGTTAACAATGCGTGCCAAATATGGCAAAGTTAGAGCAACGGGAAAAAGTTGGAAAACTGATTTTTTACAAATTCCGATTTCCTCCCTCAAAAGTGGGTTCAAATGAAGTTTTCTAGGTTTGAATGACAAAAGTAATAACCTGGATGCGCTCTAACTGAAACATTGCTTTTTTTAAATCGTCCCCCTATTGGCAAAGTTAGCACAGGAAAAGTTAGAATACTGACTTTTTACAAATTCACGATTTCTCGAAAAGTGTGTTTCAAAATGGTTTTCTGTGTTTGGAATGACAAAAATAAGTAAAACTGGATGCGCTACTACTGGAACATTGCTTTTTTACATCGTGCCAAATATGGCAAAGTTAGAGCACGGAAAAGTTGAGAAACTGAATTTTTTACAAATCACTGATTTCCTCAAAAAGTGGGTTAAAAGAGTTTTCTAGGTTTGAATGACAAAAGTAAGTAACCTGGATGCGCTACTAACTGAAACCATTGCTTTTTTAAAATCGTCCGAATTTGGCAAAGTTAGAGCACGGAAAGTTTGAGAAATACTGAATTTTTTACAAATTCCACGATTTTCCTCGAAAATGGGTTCAATGAGTTTTCTGTGTTTGAACATGACAAAAATAATACACTGGATGCGCTACTAACTGAAACATTTGCTTTTTTAAATCGTGCCACATATGGCAAAGTTAGAGCACAGGAAAGTGAGGAAAACTGAATTTTTACAAATCACGATTTCCTCAAAAAGTGGGTTCAAAATGAGTTTTCTAGGTTGAATGAACAAAAAGTAAGTACCTTGATGCGCTACTAACTGAAAACATTTGCTTTTTTAAATCGTCCCAATAATTGGCAAAGTTGAGCACGGAAAGTTAGAATACTGAATTTTACAAATTCACGATTTCTCGAAAAGTGGGTTCAAATGAGTTTCTGTGTTTGAATGACAAAATAATAAACTGGATGCGCTTACTAACTGAAACATTGCTTTTTTAATCGTGCCAAATATTGCAAAAGTAGCGCACGGAAAAGTTGGAATCTGAATTTTTAACAAATTCACGATTTCTCGAAAAGTGGGTTTCAAAATGAGTTTTCTTTCTGTGTTTGACTGACAAAAATAAGTAAACTGGATGCGCTACTAACTTAAACATTGCCTTTTTTTTTAAATCGGGCCAAATATGGCAAAGTTAGAGCACGGAAAAGTTGAGAAAAACTGAATTTTTAACAAAATTCACGATTTTTCTCGAAAGTGGGTTCAAAATGAGTTTTCTGTGTTTGAATGAACAAAATAAGTAAAAACTGGATGCGCTACTAGCTGAAACATTGCTTTTTAATCGTCCCATATTGGCAAGTTAGAGCACGGAAAAGTTGAAAACTGAATTTTTTACAAATTTACGATTTTTTCTCGAAGTGTGTTCAAAATGAGTTTTTCTTCTAGGTTTTGAATGACAAATTAAGTGAAGTGTATGACTACTAACTGAACATTGCTTTTTTTAAATCGTCCCAATAGTGGCAAGTTAGATCACGGAAAAGTTGAAAAAACTGAATTTTTAACAAATTCCCTCGATTTTCTCGAACAGTGGGTTCAAAATGAGTTTCCTGGTTTGAATGACAATGTAAGTGAAAGTGTATTAGCTACTTACTGAACATTGCTTTTTTTTAATCGTCCAATATTGGCTAATTAGAGCACGGAAAAGTTGAGAAAACTGAATTTTTTAACAAATTCACGATTTTTCTCGAAAAGTGGGTTCAAAATGAGTTTCTTCGTTTGAATGACAAACGTAAGTTAAGTGCCGCCTACGAGCTGAAACATTGCTGTTTTTGAAATCGTCCCAAGATTTGGCAAAGTTAGGCACGGAAAGTTGAGAAAACTTCTGGAATTTTTACAAATTTACGATTTCTTTCTCGAAAAGTGTGTTAAATGAGTTTCTAGGTGTGAAATGACAAATGTAATGAAGTGTATAGCTACTAACTGAAACATTCTTTTTTAAATCGTCCCAATATTGGCAAAGTTAGAGCACGAAAAAGTTGAAAATGAATTTTTACAAATCACGATTTTTCTCGAAAGTGGGTTCAAAATGAGTTTTGCTAGGTTTGAATGACAAATGTAAGTAAACTGTTGAGGCTCCTTAACTGAAAATTTGTTTTTTTCAATCGTCCAATATTGGCAAAGTTAGAGCACGGAAAACTTAAGACAACTCAATTTTTACCAAATTCACGATTTTCTCGAAAAGTGTGTTCATAATGAGTTTTCTAGGTTTGAATGACAAAATGTAGTACTGGATGAGCTACTACTGAAACATTGCTTTTTTTAAATCGTCCCAAAATTGGGCTAAGTTAGAGCACGGAAAAGTTGAGAAAAACTGAATTTTTACAAATTCACGATTTTCTCGAAAAGTGGGTTCAAAATGATTTTCTAGTTTGAAATGCAAAAGTAAGTAAAAAACTGGATGCGCTACTAACTGAACTTTGCTTTTTTAAATCGTCCCAATATTGGGTAAGTTATAGCACGGAAAAGTTAGAATACTGAATTTTACAAATTCACGATTTTCTCGAAAAGTGGGTTCAAAATGAGTTTTCTTTTCTAGTTTGAATGACAAATGTCAGTAAACTGTTTGAACTACTAACTGAAACATTGCTTTTTTAATTCGCGTCCCCAATTTGGCAAAGTTGAGCCCGAAAATTTTGAGAAAACGATTTTTACAAATTCACGATTTCTCGAAAGTGGGTTCAAAATGAGTTTTCTGGGTTGGAAAGACAAAATTAAGTAACTGTATGCGCTACTAACTGGAACATTGTTTTTTTATACTGAATTTTTACAAATTCACGATTTTCTCGAAAAGTGGGTTCAAAATGACATTATAACTGAAACATTGCTTTTTGAATCGTCCCAATATTGGCAAAGTTAGAGCACGGAAAAGTTGAGAAAACTGAATTTTTACAAATTCACGATTTCTCGAAAAGTTGGTTCAAAATGAGTTTTCTAGGTTTTGAATGAAAAAAGTAAAGTAAGTGCGCTACTAACTGAAACATTGCTTTTTTTAATCGTCCCAATATGGGCAAAGTTAAGCACGGAAAAAGTTTGAGAAACTGACATTTTTACAAATTCACGACTTTCTCGAAAAGTGGGTTCAAATTAGTTTTCTGGGTGAAAGACAAAGTAAGTAAACTGGATGCGCTACTACTGGAACATTTGTTTTTTTTACTGACTTTTACAAATTCACGATTTTCTCGAAAAGTGGGTTCAAAATGACATTATAACTGAAACATTGCTTTTTGAATCGTCCCAATATTGGCAAAGCTAGAGCCAGAGAAGTTAGAAAACGATTTTTACAAATTCACGACTTTCTCGAAAAGTGGGTTTCAAAATGAGTTTCTCTAGGTTGAATGACAAAGGTAAGTAAAGTGCGCTACTAAACTGAAACATTGCTTTTTTTAAATCGTCCCAATTTGGCAAAGTTAGAGCACGGAAAAGTTGCGAAAACTGAATTTTTACAAATTCTCCACGCTTTTCTCGA